>CANXYC010633252.1:0-47994 GCA_948193065.1 Aleurites moluccanus | reverse complement strand
CTCCCAAAGGACTGTTCTCCTTACTGCCCTTAGGTTTATTAGGGCCAATTCTGGTTCTGGGCCTTCTGGCCATACCACTTGCAAATTTACCCCTTGCAAGTGATTTATATTTTATCATTGGATCTGATTTTATTTCTTCTATAATTATAGTATGGGTTTAATATTAATGTTTTTTTCCTTCTTGTTTGTTTGATAGTGTATGTATTAAGTTTACCAAATAAAAGTTTTATTTTTAGGGCATATTACATTTGCTATAGAAATGAAATATGATTAGTATAAATGAAAGTCACTAGAGATTTTCTTTCAATTTTATTATATATATATATATATATATATATTTGAGATGAGGAAACACTTCTCATGCATGGATGAAATAGTTAACAAAGTATATGGCCAATAATATGAACTATGAAAAGTATATTGATATCAAGTTCAATTTGATCAACAACAAAAACATTATAGACAATTATTGGGATGTATTTTAAGACCATTTTCATAGAAGTCAAGGCAGGCTGTAATATCTGCTGTACTAAACACCGAAATTTGTTTTCTAATCGAAGAGATAAGAAGTGGGCAAGCTGTAATTTCAGGCAACAATATGGGCTACCTTAATTCAGTTATGTCATCTTCAAACCAGGTTTATGTTGATGCCTTGGTCAATGGTGGTGCGACTAGCTCTGTTGATGAGCAATTTAATTTCATTGAAAAGCCTGCTCAAGAAATTATCCATTTTTATTGCTTGCCATTTGTTCAAGAGAGTGCAACTCTTGAATTACGTAAGTTAGTTCAAACAAATATCTCAAATGAGATTATGGGGTTGTAGACTGAGCAGTGTTTTAATACAGGGCTTCAATTTGAAATTTCGAGTGAGAAGCTTGGGGTTCTTAGGTGGCTTCTTCAGGAAACATATGAGCCGAAAAACTTTGGGACCGCGAGCTTTCTTGAAAAGAAGAAGAAAGAAGGACTGAGTACTATGATTGCTTAGGTTGGGTCTTAGTTATCTTCTGCCACATCTTGGTCTTCAAATGCTTTGTCAATTCGAAGTGCTTGTGGGTTAACATATGCAATTAAGATGGAACGCTCCAGGAGGTACTTGCTGTAGACTAAGTAGGGCTGTTAATTTGTTTAGATTTAGTTTGATATTTTTTTATCAGAACTCGAGCTTCAAATTGAGTTTAAAAATTATGTTCAAACTCAGCTCATTTAATTACTCATTAAAAATTTATTTAAAAGTTATAACCGAATTCGGCTCGTTAATAAATTATAATTGAATTAGATTGAAACTCTACTCGTTTTGAATTTTGTTTATAATTTATTTATGGTACCTAATTAAAATACTCAATTTCCTAAATATTTATTTCTAATAAAATAATTATAAAAAATTACTTAAAACTAATATAAAAACAAATATACATTACTAATAAAATCTTAATATAAAATTCTATTAGTATTTGCAAAAATATAATTATAATTATATAATATTTATTTAAAAATTATCTATCTTTCTAAGAATGTAATGTAATATTAATTTTGAAAAAAGAACAATTGTATATCATCATCAAACTATCTACTTATATACTTTATATATTTATGCTATTTGATTAGTCCAACAATTAAAATTGACTTATGAATTAAGTGGATGAATATTATATTTTATTATTAAGGAAAGGTAATGTAATACCCTAGAAAGTTTCAACATATATGCATGAATTAGTTCTTAGTATATGGATCAAAAGTTTTGAAATGATGGGAAATAATTTTAGAGACACAGTTAGAAAACGAACTAGTTACTTTTCTGGAAAGTGGCGGTGTCAGGAACACTGCCGAGAAATTAACAGTCCGATCAACAGAAGAATTTCTAAAGTTGACCTGAAGATAAAAGATCACCATAAAACATGTGTAATTTTGATAAAAAAGAAGAAGTGAAAATCATTTAGGTACACTGAAAAAGTAACCAATGGCAAAATCGTAAATAAAAAAGAACTTTAAGATAAATAGTGGAAATGGATCCGTCGGAGTTACAAAATGACTCTGAAATCATTTTTATAAATAAGTATAAATTAAAATAAGCTTATTGACTTTCCACTTTGAAATTCAAATCCTGACAAAATTGACAGAATAAATTACAGAAAAATTTGGACCAAAGTATAATATATGAAAGTTTGAAGAGTTAGTTGTAATTTACCTTATGATTTTATTATATATTATACACTTAGAATAAAAAAACTATCATCTTCTTCTTCCTTCACTTGTTGGCCGAAACCTCTCCCACCCTTTCTTCTTCCATTTCTTCTTCTTTCTTCATTAAATTTCTTAAGTAATTAATAGAAAATTTGAGTATTAACCTAGTTTTATCTATCTCCATCATCAATTTGCAGGAAAGAGCAAAGGAAACCTAGGAATTTTTGAAGAAAGAATTCGGGTGGGACACTCCATCTAGGTAAGAAGTTTATTTATTTGATTTTATTATTTATTTAGATGAGTTTGATGATGAATTTGATAGGTTTTATAGTTAATTGCATCAATTGATGCAAATTAATAGAAATTCCTACATTGCTAAACCTAATGGAAGTTATAAGTCTTAGCCATTTGAATTAGTGTTAGTTTTTGTTAATTGATGTTAGAATAAGTCAATTGGAGATTAATAGGTAACTAATTAATGATTGGTTTGGTGTAGAATTCAAGTTTTGATAAAGGTGTGCCTATTGGCTTCATTGGTGATTGGTGGGGAAAATCAATTTTTCAAAGCTATTTGGAAGCTTAAGTGAGTCTTATATACATCCTTTAACATGCTATTTGTATTGAAATGGAAATTGAAAACCTTGTGTGAAAGTGCATTGTTGGCCGAATTGCTTGGTACTATTCACATTGCCTATTTTTGCTTTATTTTGCCTTGTTTTCTATAGCCAATTTGAGCCCTTTTGATGTTGTTTAATATTATTTCTTTGATGCCTATGTTATTATTGCCAATGTAGCTTGTTGTTGGTTGAGTTGGACAAGTCAATTTTGCACCCTAACCTATCATATTGGCTTGCCATTGTATGTCCACCATGTGTTTGATGAAATGTCTAGTTCATTTGGTCTTTGGCCTATTGTTTGCATTCCATAGGCTTACCATTTGAATGCATTGTCGCCAACGACGTTGGCATACCAATTGGACTACCGTTTTCCTTTGCCAAGCCAACTTTTGTTCCATGTCTTTGTTGAATACCAAAACATGTATCATTGTTTGTATGTCACCTTTTACATTACCATGAAACCTATTGATAATTGATTGACTGGTCTTGAGCTTATTGATATGAAGGATGCCATTGTTGCATAATGGTATCCATTGATATGTTGTTTCCTTATATTGATCCTAATGTGGCTTGATGGAGCTATCGATCCGACAGAGTAGTGGGAAAATACTGTCGGCGATGTGCACATTGTATTACTGATACCCTAGCTAGGAGGGGTTATGGTCCTGGCCATAAGATCTGATCAGTCTTATGCTCATTGATATGGATATGCTACTGGAGATCTATATGTTCACATATGGTCCATACTGATTACTGGAGATTGTATGAATCTTTTTATTTGTCTTTCCATATGATGCCGAGCGTATGTTTTATTTCTTGGCTATTCTGTAACCTGATATTGATTCTGTATACTGTATTTGACTATTGACACCATTGACCCATTGTTATCTATTGTTTATTGATGATGTATATAGATTCACTGAGTATCTTATATACTCATCTTTTTTTTTGTTTACCCATTTCAGGAGATGAGTAGATGACAGAATCCTATCGTTTGTCATCCGAGGATTTTTGCCAGCAGTATGATGTATAATTTCTGATTTTGTATTATCATTTTGATGTTCATAATCTAGCTGCTCCATGGGATATGTATGCGTTAGTTAGGAAATGAACATGTATATATATGATATTTGATAATATATGAGTTATATGATTATTATATGATATGATATATGGATTGTTACAGCCAATTGCAGTAAATTACAGAATGAATTATAGAATAATAGAATGGATGGTAATTAACTAAAATAGATAATACATTGTGGTTTATAGATTGTGTATGTGATACTGGGTTCTACGGGTATTAGTCGCCATTGGCATCTCCGGTACCCTAAAACCGTCGCAATCCGAAAACGGGTCGTGACAGGTAATAATAATTTTCCTAATAAAGAGTAACTTTTATTTAAAAAATGAAAATGCATAATTTGTTTTCATTTTAAAAATATTTAAAGTGAACATATAAAAAAATTAAAATTATGTGTATTTTAGTCAAAATTAAATTATCAAAAAAATTATATAAATGTTAAAATATTTTTTTTTTTGAGTGCATTGTTAGGTAAATAATAATAATAATACTCAAGCAATTTGCGAGCATATTAATCGAGCTCTTTGTAAGCCTATTCACGAGCTTATAATCGAGTCGTTCATGAGTCTAATCGAACCGAATTTAATTTTACTCAAGTTCGGTTCATTTATTCATAGAGCCTTGAAGTAAAGCTCAGACTTAACTCATTTATAAAACGAATCAAATGCGAATGAGTTTTATTGAACTAAACACCGAGCGGTTTGCGAATAGTTTGGCTCATTTGCAACCTTAAGAGTAAGGGAATATTGCAAGAAGAGTAAATTAATGAGTTTGCAAGACTAATCGGTAATCGATTGCAGCAGTGCCTTGACAGTATGTATCAAGATTCAAAGAAGGAGAGCATAAACTTGAAGAAGAGGTAGGAAAGGTTAAGTGACATAAAATATTTTAGGATAAATTATAACTTAGTCTTTAGATTTTGATCTGAAATACGGTTGAATTCCTATATTCTGAAAAATTTATGATTGTGTCTCTGTATTTTTATTCTGTCAACTAACAAGTCCTTCTATCCTATTTTATTAGCTTTTCTGTTAAACCTGATGTGAAATGATCAAAATACCCCTCATTTATAACTAAATTTTCCACCTCTACTTGTAAATTTTCCACCACTAATCCATGAACTGCACAACCCCTTTATCTTCAATAATCATAATCCACCTCTTCTTTACCACATAAACCCAGGTAAAAAGCCACCATCATCTCACCCCATATTAAACAGCCACCCAGAAGGAATTAAATAATGGTTTGAAATTGAAGAATGGCTTGAAATTGGAGGAATTAAACAAAATCAGCAAATTCACAAACGGAAAGAGAAAATCCAAGAATGACTTGAAATTGAAGAAGACCCATAATCACCGCCACTTGGCTCACCATAAATCCAATTACCCACCATCTCCAACGCTACCATCTCCTTTGAGAAGGAAAATGGTTGAAAATTAATCATGAATCTTAACAAAAATTCTTCCCAAAAAATAAAATCAAATTCAAAACGCTAGTCCTAATCCTACGCTCTTGAGTTCTCTTACCAACTCTCTTTTCAACATCCACTTCACCTGCACCCATTTCGCCATCTATTTTCACCATCACCGCTGTAGTCATAGTCTCCAAAACCACTAATATGTGTGATTGCGATCGATGAAGGAGAATGAATGGCGATTGCAAGGGCTAAACCAAATCGGCGCATGAAGGTCCAGTCAACGATGGCCTCTAGT
Organism: Aleurites moluccanus; assembly: GCA_948193065.1. Taxonomy (NCBI): domain Eukaryota; kingdom Viridiplantae; phylum Streptophyta; class Magnoliopsida; order Malpighiales; family Euphorbiaceae; genus Aleurites; species Aleurites moluccanus. Next base: position 42,400 of record CANXYC010633252.1, on the reverse strand, counting down.
AAATTTTCTGAGCGTCTTTTCCGATCTCTTCAGTTTCTTCATCTGGGTATTTTGTTCTTTTATGTTTTAAGTTTTATTTATTATTGACATTGAAGATGTTTGATGAAATTATCCAATTTGGGATTGAATTTGTGATTTTCTTATTTGGTTTGCAGAAATAGTTGGGTCTCAATGGAGAGTGGTGGATGTCTAGCAGAGCAACATCAATGTCTCAAGGTGGTGGCAATTTGAGAAGGTTTGGAGAAAGCAATGTGATGGTCAATAATAGAGTGAATTTTGTTTGAATCGTTTTCAGTGAAAGGATGATTTGGAGTTCTTAGTTTTGCCTAAAATATATTTTATTTTTTTTTAATTTTACTAAAAAAGTGTAAAATAATTGGCAGAATGATTAAATAATATATCGAATTAAAAATATAAAGATATGATAATAAATTTTTCTAAATATAAATATTTAATTGTATTTCAGATCAAAATCTAAATATTATATTGTAATTTGCCCAATAATTTAATACTATTTAAGTTGTGAAGTCAAGTCAATTTTTCATTAGGCCTATAAATGAAAATAACTTGATACACTTTAAAATGACAGTTAATAAAAGTAGAATGATATTTAAAGTGAAATTTTGAAGTTTGAAGGATGATCATAATATACGATACTTATTGATTTTCAAATAACTCAACATATTTATCTAAAAATTTAAAAATAAATTATAATTTAATTCTTAAATTTTAGCAAAAATACATTAGTAGAAGATTCATAATCTCAAAAAATTAATTTAATTATCCCTTTAAAATTAACTCTTTTTATATATTTTAAGATTTTATGTTGTTAGTCAATTAAAATATAGAAAAGATATAAATGTGTTAAATTGATACAAAATTAAGAAGGGCTAAATAGTCATTTTCTCGGTTTTAGTCCTGCAACTCTTCAGATTCCAGAAAAGTAAACGTTGATCTTGAAGCTATTAGTGTTTTCTTAAAAAAAAAAAAACTCCTATTACTGTGAGAAGTGCGACATAAAATAGAACACTAGAGCAGCAAGAATGGAGATTAACAGATCATTGTTAATCTCTCTACTTCTGCTTTCAAACTTCATTTCCTACAAAATCGACGGCTCTCAATTCCCAATCAAAGAAGCCACAGTCAAGGAAATCCAGCTCGCATTTACCCAAAAGAAACTAACTTCAAAACAACTTGTTAACTTCTACTTGGAACAAATCCAAGCTCTCAATCCTCTACTTCGCGGCGTATTAGAAATCAATCCGGAAGCATTAGATCAAGCAGAGAAAGCTGATCAAGAGAGAGAGAGGAATCACTGCCGTCGATCGTTAGGGGACCTACATGGTATTCCAGTGTTGGTAAAGGATAGTATTGGAACGAAGGATAGATTGAACACGACGTGTGGATCGTACGCACTGTTTGGTTCGGAGGTGGCGCGTGATGCGGGAGTGGTGGAGAAGCTGAGAAAGGCCGGAGCTGTGATTTTAGGGAAGGCGAGTCAGAGTGAGTGGTACGGGTGTAGGTCTTTGGAGATTCCTGATGGTTGGTGCCCCCGAGCTGGTCAGGGTGTGGTTAGTATTTTTATTATTTATATTCATATTTTTCACCTTTTCTTCTTATAGAATAAATAGCGAAATTATACCAATATTCTTGTATTTTAATAATAATCTCCTTAAATTTTAATATTATTAATTATTTTTTAAATGAGTAAAGGCAAATATATAGAGAAATAATTTATCTATTTATACAAGAATTTAATTCAATTATATTAATAAATTGAATAGAATTCTCTCATATAAGTTTTTCTAAATTGAGTCTTACAAAATTTGATTGGAGTAGTACTCCGATGGTTTACCTCTTAATAAATAAAATAAAAATTTAAATACATATATTTTAAAATATGCATTAAATATTTACATAAAAATGAATGTTTTGAAAAATTTAGAGGAACAATGTATACATTTTCTGAAACTACATAAAATTTTATGAGGTTTGGGGGACCAATTAAAAACTAAGACTTTTTTTTTTTTTAATATATATATGCATTTTTAAATGGTTTTAGGTTACGCTCGTCTAAAAGCATATCATTTTTGTTTTTTCTATGGTTTTCACATATATTTTTCTGACAAGTGTCATAAACCATATGCAAGTGATTTAAATAAATAAAAAAAAAAAAATCCTTATTTTTCAATTTCAAGTTCTTCCATTCAAATGTAACTATCTTATTTATATTTTAATTAATTTCATTGGACATGTTCTTTACATTTTTTGCTATTGTAAAAGGACATGATAAAACCATAGTAAAAATCATTTCTTATGATTTAACTGCACTTATCATATATAGCAGTACTTTTTTTTTTTTCATGAAATATGTACTCAATTCAATTCAATTTGACTGAGTTTTAATAGCAAAATTACTTGGTTCACAACCCTCCTCTATTATTCGGGTTTGAAATTAATTGACTACGAGAAACTCATATTTAGGCAGAGTTTGTTTTAGATATCAAGTAATAGGATAAAAATATTTTAATAATATAATTTTCTAATATGAAATATTACCATGTTTGGTTATAACCAATAATCACATGAAATTAATGTAAAAATTTGCAGAACCCTTATGTGAAATGGGGAGGTCCATGTGGTTCAAGCAGTGGATCAGCAATATCAGTAGCTGCCAATATGGTGGCAGTATCACTGGGGACTGAAACTGATGGCTCTTTGCTTTGCCCAGCAGATTACAACTCTGTTGTAGGCCTCAAGCCAACTGTTGGACTCACAAGCCGTGCCGGTGTCATTCCAATTTCTCCTCGCCAGGACACAATTGGGTATGCTATACATAACTGTGATCACATCCTAATCTCATTTTTGTTTTTACAATAGTTTTTGGTTTCCACTACTAAACTGATGAACTTACTAGTACTGAAGTCGTTTGCAGTCTATAGAGTTGTGAGATCAAACCCCAATCAAAGCTTATCTAACCAAAAACAAAAGTATAATCTTGGAGATGTTCTATAACTTGTCACATTCCGTGTAGGTCTATATGCCGGACAGTGTCAGATGCAGTTTATGTGCTTGATGCAATTGTTGGTTTTGATCCAAGAGACTCCGAAGCAACAGAGGAAGCTGCTAAGTTTATACCTGCAGGTGGTTATAAACAGTTTCTAAAAGAGGATGGGTTCAAAGGGAAGAGACTGGGAGTAGTACGAACTCCATTTTCCGATTCTGTCAATGATTCTATTATTCTGTCAACCTTCAACAGCCATCTGGAAGTGTTAAGGTACTTTTTTTTTTTTATTTTGTAAAAAAAAAAATTAGCGATCATTTTTTTTTTTTGCTTCATTTTCTATATTTTGTCATGGAAAACTATAGGCAAGGAGGTGCAACTTTGTTGGATAATCTGCAAATAGCAAATATTGATGTGATTATGGATTCAAGTCAAAGTGGTGAAGCAATTGTAATGCTAGCTGAGTTCAAGCTTACAATTAAGCAATACCTTGAAGAACTTATCAAATCTCCTGTGCGATCATTGGCAGACATCATTGCCTTCAATGCCAATAATCCTGATATGGTACGTGAACTCTGTTTTTGTTGGCTGCTACGCCACAAAATCAACTAGACAAAGCAAATTGGTGCATATTTTTAGATTTGTTAGTTAATAAAATCTTTAATTAGCACCTAAAATGAATTTTCCTGCACAAATTGATTGTGGATAAATTTCTCTATTAAATTGAGGCATTTGACAATTGCAGGAAGACACGAAACAGTATGGTCAGGATCTCTTTATTGCATCAGAAATGACAAATGGGATAGGAAATGAAGAGATGAAAGCAATAAAGTTTATGGAAAAACTGTCTAAAGAAGGATTTGAGAAAATGATGAAAGAGAACAAGTTAGATGCAATGGTGACACTTGGGTCTAGTGCTTCTAAAGTTTTAGCTATAGGAGGTTACCCAGCAATTAGTGTCCCAGCTGGGTATGGTAGCAATGGAATGCCATTTGGAATCTGTTTTGGGGGATTGAAAGGCATGGAACCCAAGCTTATTGAAGTTGCATATGCTTTTGAGCAAGCTACTTTGTCACGTAGCCCCCCTTTTTAATTTCCTTTTCCTCCTCCTAATTGGACTATTGGATGATAATTTCAAACTAAGTTTTAAGTACTAATTCAACAATATTGATAAACGTTTCAAGATTTGAAACTGATATCGATTGTTAAATTACTAAGTATCAATCTAACAAGAAGGATTTCTCTGATTGGTTAGAAACTAGACAATGCCAGAATAAAAATGCTATTGGAAGGCAGTGAACCCTGACATGACGGTAGGAGTTGTTTTTGGATTGCTAGCAGCTTAGAAGATATGGTTCAGACACAGCCCTGCAAGGGAGAGGTGACCCTTACAAAACTCTCTTAAGGGAAGAGACAATGCATTTCTCAATTAGTGTTGTTACACATCATGAATTGGGCTTTCAAATTGACCCCTTGGAAGTGATTTATATTTTATCTTTGGATATGATTTTATTTCTTCTATAATTATATTATGGGTTTAATATTATTCTTTTTTCTTGTTTGTTTGATAGTACATGTATTAAGTTTTTCAATAATTAGTTGTTCTAGCTTTACCAGAGTTCTCGAGTTTAAGTTATGGTATGCAGCTGCGTTAAAATAAGGAGGGAGAGCTTTGTTATTCATGTGGAGGTACGAATTCGGAATAGTCGACGTTCAATTTGTTGACCGATACTGAATGTTTTATATCAAAAATAATTAACTATTTGTTATTTTTAATATTATTCTATTTATTAAGTCGTCAAGATTTTATTTCAATTTTATTTTTTTAAATAATTTAGAGTAATGTATATATATGAGAGAGCAATAATTCTCATTTGCGGATGAAATAGAGTATATGGCCAATAATATAAAGTACGAAAAATTATATTGATATCAAGTTCAATTTGATGAACAGCAAAAACATCTCGAGGCAATAGGATCAAAGAAATATATGCAAGTTTGAAACTATGTGCAATTTCCTTTTATTTTTGGTGAAATATTATTGGAAAATGGAAGGGAATTTCCAATTTTTTTTTAAAGAAAATTGGACAAAATGTGATGAGAGATGGAGTGATGCAGTGGGAATAATACCCAATATTTGCATTAAATGGTTTATTTTATATTTTTAGAAAGAAATTTATGCAAATAAAAGAAAAGAATCATTCATTAGTAAACACACTAAAATAGATATAATTCTCTTTTCTTTGTTTTTTTTTTTCTGTAAAATTAGAGCTAAATTCATTGCTGCACATCAAAGCCTATGTAGGATAATTACAACACTCACTTGACATCTGTAAAAAGATGAAAAAAAAAAAGTTTACCTTCACTAAGGAATAATTCCAAGATAGTTTGCCAAAAATTTCACTCTCATCCATGGGACCATGAGCATTGATTGTAAGCACAGCGTCTCTTTGATTGTATAGATTAATATTAACTTCTACATGGAAGAGCACCAAGAAACAGTATTGTGGCGCCCCGTAAATGCTAATACATCCCTAAGTTAGTAAAAAAGACATCAATCTAAAAGTGACCAATACGCGTGAACTCGGCAGAATACTCCATTTAATCAATTTTCAGGCTTCACGGCTTTGATGAAGTTGAAGCTCCAGACACTGGAGGTTGAGGTCCAGAGCTCGCAGATGGTGCAGGTGCGTTCCTTGGTGGTGGAACAGAATGCTGGTGGTGCTGCTGGCTGGCTTGTGGAGCCTGTGGAGGGGGAACATGAGAGTGATATGTTGGAGTGTACTGCTGATAAGGTGGCATTGCTGGCATATATCCATATGGAGGGTAAAGTTGTTGCTGATATTGGCCATGTGATGGCGGCGGCGGCGGCAGCATACCCTGATATGCATAATGCAGCCCTTGCTGCCTCTCCAGTGCATTTCTGTTCTCCCCTGATCCTGATGGCCCTGTAGGAGCCCCATCTTGGGATGGAACAATGGCACCCATTCTTTGAGGATCCATTGATGGATAAAATGTTCTTTCATGTTGTGGTGGCGGCGGCGGTATATTGAAGTAGTTCACTGGTGGAGGTTGTTCCTGAGTGCCAGGTGGATGTAATTGGTTCTGCTGCTGAGATATAACTGCCCGAGGCAACATCCCACTATGAGCCATTGCTGCCTGCTGCCTTGCTTCTTCTGAAACTTCTGACTCAGGTTTTGGTGCTTGGGGTCTACCCCACATCAGCTTCAGCCTCAGCCCCTTGATAACTAGCTTGTTGGAGAGCTCTTCTGCAGCCTTCTCTGCGCCCTCTCTGGTTGTGTAGGTTACAAAAGCAATTGCTCGTTGAGGCACCATTTTGATGGATTCAATCTCACCATGCGCATAAAAGTTGTCCCTCAGATCCTGCTCAGTGATCCTTGCATCAAGCCCACCCACATAAAGGGTTTTAATACTTTCATCCTCGGGTGGCTCCAGTGAGGGCATTTCACCAGCCTTGTTAAGTAGCTTTGCAGCCACTGGATCATTCACTCTGCAGATATATCACAAGAGAAAAAAAAAAAAAAAGATGAGAATTATGTATAGAGGCTGAAAACATCAAAAAATCATCACATGCCAATTTTGCTCAGCCAGGTGGATGGTAACTAAGTGTATGTGTACGCATGTGTTTGTGCTTCTGAATAGCCTTTGGCACTACAAACTCGAAGTTGATAGGACATCTGATGAAAGTTCTGTCAACTAAAGCATCACTTCTTAAGAAGTGATTGTGCTGACTTCTAAGGCTCAGTTGCATGGAACACAATAGAGTTCTGATTGAGTGCAAAAGATCCAATATCAATTCATTCTTGCCCTATTACCTAGAATTTTCACTAAAAATGTACACTAAACACAGAAATGAAAGACGAAACAAACACAAATTGAAGTGCTCAAACACAAACAAATGCTTGAGAGTTCCAACTTCCAAGTAAAAAGGCAATCCAGGAGGAAGAGGATTTTGCATCACATCCTCTAGTGATATCTAATAACTAGTTACCAGTCCTAATTTCATATGACACAAATGCCAAGCATTAATGACCAGCAATGTACTACAGCATTAGATTAAAAAATATAAAAATTTCTGCCACCGGATTAAAGGTTGAAATGTCAAAGCTCATCTATCTAACATAGATTATGCAACAAATAACAAATAAATCACCTGAACAGCCATAGTCCACATGTATTGACAGGATTCAGGAAATAAGTGAGAATTTTAAAAGAAAACTAGAACAAAGAATGAGAGGTGTGCAAGTGTGCGTTCGCGGGAGAGAGAAAGATTACAGGACCAATTATATTCAGAGGAAAGAAATTAACCACTTGCACTTACCCATAGTAACGATCCTTGATATTTTGCTGTGACAGCTCCCCAGTTATGGGCATTTCATGCCTATAAGGGCACTCAGCACCTCGCGTGCACTCACCTCGAATATAAAAACTACAAACATGTGCTCGGTTTCTTTTGTAATATGGTGTTGTTCTTTGAAGCTTCAGAATTGTGTCATTTGGCCTCACCTTTCCATATGAAGATTCATAATCTATACCAGCTCTGGCCTGCATTGAGCAATTATCATAATAGGCGTTAGAACAAGGAAGAGAATAGAACATGGAAGAGAACATAACAGATTTAAGGTAATAATTGTCATGTAAAGAAAAACTAGAATTTATGAGCACATTTATGTGAACGAAAACAACCAAGAGCATCAATTGATAAAACACTGATACTATATAACACAAAGATTCATATAATTTTAACAAGACCACCAAAAAAGTAACAAATGGAACCACCCTAAGCACATTATCAACACATAAATACTCTAACCACAAGCCACTCCATGTTAAAATCACATTAATGCACAAAAGCAAGTAGACAAGTCACTTGTATATGATTCACTCATTGTAATACTGACACTGTTAATTCAGGAATTTGAGTGTGTTCAATATACCAAATAGTTTGATATTCTGGATAGTAGAAGTTTACTAAACTAAACTCATTTTAAAACATAAATAAACATACCCTTCGGTCATGCTCCTCAGCAAAGAACTCCCTGTTCACATCACTCTTTGGAATGGCATCATTGGAATTGATATGGAGAGCAGTATCTCGAACCTGAACCGGCAACCCATATTCGAGATCCAAAAGACATACTTGACAAACATTTTTCAACTTGCTGCAAGTTTGACAAATCTCAGTCTTCTTAAATCTTGCATCCCGGCCTGGCCTCCACCTAAAAACTGTAAATGGCCTAGTACATATCTTGCATTCCTTATCAAATTCAGCTTTGGTCTGCATCGAAATGAATACAATCACAACCAAAATCCCTTGTGCTATAATAACTGGTGGAATAGAAACTATTATAAAGTTTACTGCTAAAAGGGGTCATATACATACCATACGGACATATGGATTGTCACCAAGGCAAGACTCACAGATGATTGGAAAGTCAGAGCGTTCCCAACCATCATTCTCCAGATCTCTTAACAATCTGTGAGCCATTTCTCTTCTGCTGCCCCCTTCACTACCCTTATCCCTCTAGGTCCTCTGCAACAGAAGAGGAGATTGTCATTATTAATTTGAATCCCACATAGTTCGTGCAAATCCCATGACCATTTGGATGCCTAATTGGCAATTAACATTAAAATGAAATAATATCGCAGTTGTAAACAATCACCAATAAAACCATATCATTTGAAACCCAGAGTAGCCAATTTTAAAATTGAATTCTGAGTGTAAAAACAATTAATTTATTAAGAAATAAAGCAAAAACCGAAAATAGTAATTTACCTTCAACAGCAAGTCTAGAACGATCCAGACACTGAGAGGAGCGAGTCGTAGAGAAACTGAAACTAACCTTAAGACCTCTGCCCTCCGCTAATTAACAGTTCAAAGAAGAAAAACAATTGCTTATTTCTTGAAATTATCGTATACTTGTCCCAGATCTTAGAACAAGAAAGATATTAGGGTTCTTCTTTTAATATATATCTATCTGTGGCTAAAACTTTTTAAAATTCTCATCCTAAAAACAAAAAAAAACTTCTTAAAATTCTCCAAAAATACATATTCCTTTTCTGTCCTCACATTGGTTGGCAAGCAAAAAGGACTATAATTAATAATACACGCCCAGTGGGACTCGAACCCACAGTCGCCTGATTAGAAGTCAGACGCCTTATCCATTAGGCCATGGGCGCAGTACGTAAATGGCCTACTTTATATGACTCAAAGGCTGAGATAGCAAATTTTAATGATTACATCCTTAAAAATTATAGGTGGTCTACTTTATCCCTTATAGGAAAAGAAATAAAATAAAATAAAAACTAATCCACCTAAAAAAAAAAAAATCATAACCACTAAAGTTAGTTTGATTGAAAAAAAAAAAAAAAAAATTCTCTTTGTTCGCATAATTTTAAATTTTAAATTAGAGTTAATTGTAATTTCTTTCTATAAGATGACTAATTACACTAAATTCTGCCTAACTTTTTAAAAATATACTAACTTTCTCTTGATAAATGTCTTAATATACTACTAGACTATTTCGTCCAATTTTGTCCTTAGTCAACTGTTAGTCAACCCTATAAGGATAGTGAAAAGACCAAAATGCCCTTACCCTTTATTTTTAATTAATTACATTCTATTTTTGTTTTAAATTTTTTTTAAGGTTAAAAAATTTATTTTCATATTTTTTTATAAATTTTAAAATAAAAAATAAATAATTTTTTTTTTAAAAAAATATTTTTTATTTGTTATTTTTTATTTTAAAAAATAATTTAAGAATAAATTAAATTATTTCTTCTTAAATTTTTAAATATAAATAAAAAATTCATTTTTATATTTTTGATAAATTTAAAAATAAAAAGTAAAAAATAAATTTATTTATTATTTATTATTTTTTAAAAAATAAAATAAAAATATTTTTTAAATATTTTTAAAAAATATTTTTTATTTTTAAATTTGTCAAAGGCATGAAAATATATTTTTTAATCCTAAAAAACATGAAAATATATTTTTTAATCCTAAAAAAAAAATTAAAGGTAAAATAAAATGTAATTAATTAAAATTAAATGATAAGAGTATTTATATTTTTTTTACTATCCTTGAAAGATTGACTAACAATTGACTAATGATAAAATTAGATAAAAAAATTTAATAATATATTATAATATTTATCAAAGAGAATTAATATATTTTTAAAAAATTATAATCACTTAATATATTAAATTATTTTATAAAAAAAATTATAATTAATCCTATTTCGAATTTCAATAGACTTAATGGTAAGAAATGATAAATTTTTCTCGAAACATCGTAATAGATCCATTGAAAACTCAAATCTCGGAGCTAACATACATAATAATTAGACATTATTTTTTTAAAATTATTTATTATTATCATTTAATTTTCTGCGTTGAATCATTTATTACATATACAGGGCTAGGGCTAGGTTAAAAAGAGCGTAAAAAGACAAGAATACCCTTAGATTTTTGCTTTTTGCATGCTGTTTTCATCATTTATTTTCTTCTTTTTTTATTTTATTTTTTTATTATAAATATATTTTAGAATAACCAAATAAGTAATTAATTAAAATTTTAAATCAAATAAATAAACAACATTTTACTAAATAAATAAAATTTCACCAACACTATTTTTAATTTTAAAATGGTAAATCAAAATAAAATATTATTATTTTATACTTTAAAATTTTAAAGAAATCATAAATAAAAGTAAAAAATTTAAAGTTTACAACTTTATAAATGAATACCAAATAATAATAAAAAATTATTAGAAATTTCCTTTAAAACTCTCAAATCCAAACAAAACCAATTTATATATATATATATTTAAATTAATATTGCTACACATTTTCACAATGAGAACTTATACCCAACTGTTATCTACACCACAAAAAATCCAGCATTTTGTGACAATGATTTTATTGTCATTAAGATTATTATCACAAAAACATATGTAATTTATGGAAAAAAATTTTAACTTATCACAATATTTAATAGATAAAGTTATTGTGATAATATATTACTTTCATGATAATGTAAAAAAAAATGTGACAAATCATTAAAATAATATATTACTATTATCATTTTTTGTTTCAATAATTTATTCGTCACTTAATATTTTTTTAATAATATTTTTTTATCACATAAAATTAAACATGTCACAAATTAATTTAAATATAATTTTAATTTATTTTTATGTTAAATCATATAAAATTAAGTTGTCATTAAATTTATAATTTGTTACAATTAAAAATATTATCACAAATATTTTTATTATTTGTGTTAACTAACTATTAATAGTTACAATAATTAACAAAGAGAAATACCCTTTTTTTATTTCCTCCAAAATAATAGAATTTCCCCCTTTTTTTTTTTTTTATCTTTTTTAGATTTTAAAATTCTAGTTTAACTTATATTCAAAATTCAATTAAAACTCTTAAAGATTATTCATTAACATAAATAATTTAAATTTTATTCATCGTCTTCTTCTCTGTTCATCTTGAAAGAGGTATAGTTTTTTCTTAAAATTTATTCTCTACATTAATATTTTATTTTTCACTAATTTTGATATGAATTACTTTTTTTATTTTAATTATTTAATGAATGCATTATTTTCATTTTATATGTTCTTCTGATTTTAATTGTGCAATGAATGTATTGTTTTTACTTTCTATATTTTGTTTTTCTCTTCTTATTTACTTCATAAAACCCCCTTCGCATATGTCCCATAAAAAAAAGAAGTACCTGTTATTATAAGTCTTCTAAACTCCTGCACACTTTGCTCACGTATCGACTCTCGAGACCGAAAGGAGGAAAGAAACCATCTCGGTGGCTTTTATCACAACGATTTCTCTAGTTTCATTCATGAAGAGTAAAGAGAAAATTTTCACTGTGAATATCAAAATTTAACACTTTCTATAGTGATTCAAAGCTATAATCGTTGTTTTCGTTCCTTTTTAGAAATAAAAAAGGCCTCTAAACTCATCATTCAGGACGTTGTTGCATTGCCCATGGGATACGGTATCTTATATTTCATAGATCCTTGGTTCGACCTCCTAATGAGAATTGAGGTCCTTGAGCGAGCATCTCATCCCTAGGACTTGCTTGCTCTGTATGGAGTGCATCAAGGTTCCTCAAGTGCCAGCCGCGAAGAGGAATGCCATCAAATAGGGCATTATTAGCCACTAACCACTCACTTGCCAGCCGCTTGGGCTATGCATTTCAAGCTCATTATCCTAATTATCTCCTATGCTCTACCGAGAGCCCGACCCCTTCTTCTATCTTATCTCTTTCTCTACATTCTCCTCTTCACCATGACTGCTCTTCATCATGTACCTATCTACCTTATCAGTCAACACCAAACCAAACCCAAAATCTATTCCTTTATCTTTGTTTCAAGCAATCACAATCCAAACATATTTGGGTCTTGCTTGTGTGATACTTGGGTTTTATGTTTGACGGTAATTCTTGGGTTTTATTTTTTTAGTTTATCTATTTTTTAATTCTTGCAAATTATGATGATATAAATAACAACTTTTTGGTGTCCCGTTTGGGATTTCAGGGTTTTTGTTATTTGATCCAATTATTTATAGGTTGATGGCTGCGAAAAGGAAAGAAAATATAAAAAATGAATTGATTTTGTAATTTTTTATGGTGTGGGTCCAAATAGAATAAAAATTTACTCAAATAATTGAGCACAATTTGGGTGTTGTTGTAGTTGGTGTTGGATTTTGCTCATTTTACTTCCACGAGGTGCTTTGTATTGTTTATTTTGAGTAAAGGGTTTTATGCAAATGTGTCACGACCCGTTTCCGGATTACGATGGTCCTAGGGTGCGGGAGATACCGAGACGACTAGCACTCGTAAAACCCATCAATCTCATCAATACAATAACAATATTGCAGCGAAAATATCTATACCCATCATTAATCACATAACAGTATATAACCATACACTACACATATACACTATACATTCTGTCACTCTGTCATTCATTTTGTAGCTTTCTGTAAATACCATAATCATATTAATAATCTCCAATATTCCCATACATATATGTTCATACACTAACTATACTGTACAAAACCCATGGAGCAGTTAGGATATGAATATACAAAATATTCAATGTTAAATAATTACACTGCTATAAATCTGCAGAATCCATAAAGAGTCAAAAAGTTGGGATATTTGCCTCTTACTCTGCACCTGAGAGGGTAAACAGTGAGAGGGTGAGTATATATGATACTCAGTGAATCTAATATGCATCGACCAATAAAATAGGAAATGGGATATTAATAAGTAATAGGCAGATGAAGTAAATAAATCAATATGCTCAGAATATCAGTAATACAGAATCAAGTACAAAAAATGACTGTAAGTAAACAATTACATCAATGGAAATATATCACATGGATAAGATGGAAATAACAGATATAGAGCCAGAGGACGCATATAAATATGTTAAACACAAATCACTCATATAAATAAACATAAGATGAATCAGATCTTATAACTAGGACATCCCTTCCTAGTACAGGGTATCAAACAATATATATTGTGCACAAAGTCGACAGTATGTACTCATTATCCTGTCGAGGCAGCAGCTTTGTCAAATCACCTCTGAATTAATAGAATCAATAAACATATCAATAGACACCGTTTCAAAATAATGGCATCGGTAAGTACCAATAACTCATTATTAATCAATTGAATGAACAATAGAGTCAATAAAACATCAATAACAATCGATTATATAATGACCAAAGGTCTAGCAACCAATAATAGGAACAAACATAAATTGGTCATTTATGGCAAAAAAGTTGACGCAATTGGCATGCCATTATCAGTGGCAATGATAACATTCAAATGGTTGGCCTATGGATTTTTGAATTAAGCATTTTATCAAACACATTGTGTGCAACATTCAATAGATATTTTGGCATGGTTTCGGTGCAATATTGACATTGTCCCAATTATCAACAATAATACACAATGTAAGCAATTCCATAGGCATTATATACAACTCAATAAACATTATCAATTGGATCAATTTGGCATGAAAAAATAAGCCAAAAACTAAGAACACAATAAGGCAAATTACCCTAATTAGGATTCGGCCACGTTTGGCTTTTCACTCAAGATTCCAATTGGCATTTTAACATAATAGGCATGACAAATGATGCATAAAAGACTCACCTAACACTCCAATTCACCAAGCAAAATTGTTTTGCCACCAAATTCTTTAAATTCCTCAAAGTAGGCAAAATCGATAATTTTCCTCAATTGAATTTTCTACAACAATTCAACCATTAATTAATCATTAATTAACTTCCAATTGACTTATTTTATACTCAATTTACACATCATAATCCATTTGCACAAAATCACTTCATACAACTTAGGTTTAGGGTTTGAAAATTGGGCAAAAATACAATATGCATCAATTGATGCAATTAAACCAATTATCCAATCTAACTAACATCAATTAACCCTAAATCAAACGTAAAATCAACCAAAACAACATTTTACCTCAAATGCTTGAAATGGCTGAAATCCACAATGACTTTGTTCTTGAAAATTTCTTGATTTCTATGGATGGAATTTGATGGAGGATGAATTATTTGGTGTTTAAATCAAGTTTCCAACAATTTTCCTTAACAAAATGGAAGAAAAATCAATTGGAAATGAAGAACAAAAGCTACGGATGGAAGAAGAGAAGAATGGGCAAAATTTTGCTAAGTGTGGCTTATATAGTAAGTCACATTTGACAAATTTTCTTTTGGTCCTTCAACTTTCCTTAAATTGTGCTTTTGCCACATTTTCCTTTGGTTATTTATTTTGATAATTCCTTCGGGATTTGGATTTTAAAGTGAATATTTAAACATCTTATTTTTATTAATACTTATTAATAAAAATAATTTTAGAGCCGTTCTGAAACTCAGACTGTTGAAATTTCACTATACCCCTAAAATTTCCTTTATTTACGGTTTTCCATTACTTACTTTATCAGTGTTCGTAAATATTTTTCGCCTCTTTCTTTTTACTGAATTTACACATGCATACAAATAATTATTTACCCCTTAGTCAGAATCAGAAATTTATTTGTCGACCGGGTGTTATTTTTGCGGCAGCAATATCGACACCGACAATTTTCGGAAAAGTTTCTCATTTTCGCTCTAACTGAGTTTTCAAAATTATCTTTAATCATTTCTATAATTTCAAACTACATACTGAGAATTTTATTCACAAAAACTTGACATGCTTTTATAGAGCATTACAAGATGAGCTTGCAATGGAAGAATTAAAATTTAGAATGCATTTCTTTTTAAAATTTTTAGGAGTACAAGGAGAGATTGAAAATAGTGAATAAGGTAATATTTCTTAACTTTTATGTATATATATCATTTTTGAGGCTAATACTGTATTCATACAATCTAAGTTATGTTATGCCTTTTCGTGGTGTGTTGTTAAAAAACCTAGTCGTTGTTGCCTGAATGCGCTTTTCTTGTTAAAATAGAGCAACATTTTAACCTAGGCTCTTGTTTGGCTTCAAAGTAGAATGATATTAGGCATGATGGTGGATGGCTGTGTATGATTCTAAGAGATTGTTGTTTTGTGTAAGATGCAGAGGTGGTGGTTTTATGACTGTTCAATGGCATAAGACCTTTTGGTATTATTCTTTAATATTAATTTATTATTGAATATATGAATATATCTGTAAAAGGGGAGTAGATGGAGTCAAATATATCGAGTAGATGGAGTAAATTATGCATGAAATATATCTAGAAAAGATAGGCAAATAGATTTCTATGTGTGGAACCAAAAAATAGTGCAGTATTGAAATATACACTGGAAATTCTGATAAAAAAATGCTTGTATGCAATGACCATTATTATTTCAACTGCTCATCTAATAATGTGTATATGAGCTCCATTATTGTTTTCTTTCTTCATTTATCTTCTGCTTTTGTGCTTCTCACTTTCCTTTTTTACTTTCTATCTAATAGATGGTAGAAGTGTTTTTTAATCATTTTCTAAATGAACTTATTTATTCAATCTGCTTGGTATTTTTCAAGGGCAATAATTGTGGATCAATCAGTTGCAATAGATTTGGATTCATATTACAGACTATAAAATTGTACTTATTTTTTAGAATTTGTGTTATTTACTTACTATGTCATAAGACTATTGTAACTGATTTAGAATAGTCATGCAGGTTTGTTGGATATTTTGTGATTTGATAGTAAATACAAAAAGTGACTCTTTTAAATAGTTTCTTGTTTGCTTCTTGATTAGGATAAATTGTTGGTAGTTTAATATTTTCAAGTGAAATATGGGTCTACTATGATTTTTTTCCTCTGATATTGTTGGTTTGGAATAAATGATTTGATTATTTATATTATATGCTTATTTATTGACAGGACTGAACTTCTGCAATTTGATTGCAGAGTTTGTTAATCACATTTGCCATAATAGCAGTGTCTAAGAACCCATTAATAATTATTTTCTATTTTGAGTTGATTTTGAGTTTGTTCTAAATTGATTGTTGGGTCATTATTTTCCATTTACAAATATATTTATAATCCTCCAAGTTTTTTTATAGCCCATAAATTATTATGAGTAATGAGAATATGAGAAATGTATAATGTCGCACATATCCCATGGAGTAGGGGCTGGAACCACTTGAAAGCTTAGGGGTGCATGGCCCCTCATGTTTTTGAAATTTAATTTTTTTAATATGTATAATTTTTTATATAATTTTAAAATATATCATGTTGCCTGCTCAAAAATTTAAAATATTATTTTAACTCCTCAAAATTTTAAATTTTTTTTATTTTAGGTTACATATTTTATAAAATATATATATTTAGCATTCTAAATTTTTAAAATTTTATCTATTATATATTTCATAATTTTTTCTTAAAAAATATATAAATTTCCCCATATTTTAAAGTGTTATTTGTATCAATGTATTATTATATTTATATGGATCCATCAAGACTAGAAGTATCCGATTTATTTGAAGAGAAGAAGAGTTTTGTTCTTGAACACCATTATTATTTAGTTTTTTTTTTCTATTAAATAACAACAGTTCTATTCTATTTGATTTGATTATTGAAAATTTAAGAAGTTATTATTATTTCCTTAATTTAATTATTTCTTCTTCTTCTTCTTTTGTAGCCCAAGCATAGATGATGCAGGGCTGCTAAGAAAGTAATATTGAATGGATTTGATTTGATTTTCTAAGGAAATGGATTCTAGAGAGGGAAAGTGTTGTTATTAGCGTGTTTTAGAGAGAGAGAGAGAGAGAGAGAGAGAGAGAGAGTCGGGGTTGAAGCAAAGAGGAAGATTAATTAAAATTTAATATTTTTAATTTAATTATTTTAATTTATCTTGTTAAAATTATAAGTTTAATTAGTCATATTAAATCAAAAGAGTAAATTTTAATCAGTATTGCTTCAAGTGGTATTTAGAAAAAATATTCAACAAAATATAACGTGGGAAGTGGAAAAATGTGAAGCCTTGAAATGATTGGTCTGGTCTAATTCTGATATTTGGTTATATTGAGTAAATGGTAAAAAAGATAAAATCCTAAACGGGCTTGATCATTTATAATGGACTTGAAAATATTCTCTATTTCTCTCACCATTTTTGCTTTGCAGAGCGTAACGGCCGTTCTAATATTGTCACGGGCATTACGTTCTCTAAATTTGCTTGATCATACTTTTGGTCTTGCTTTCTCAATTTCCTAATATAAGCACTTAAAAAGAAACACAAAATAGATTATAGAGAAATAATTTAATAAAGTAGATTTTATTAACATCATTAAATTCAACAAAGGTTCAACACAATAGATCATTTTAAAGTATAAATATATAATTAGAAATCCAAGTAAAAGTTTATATTTTATTTTATTTTATTTTATTGTCAAAAGCTAGCAAAAAGATCCTTATAAAGTTTGTTGCCCGAGCTGCCTTAACTTACATGATGAGTTATTTTTTATTCCTAATGATATTTGTGAAAACCTTAGGAAAATGATTGTTAATTTTTGGTGGGTCAAAAAAAGGGGAAAGAAAGATTTGTTGGCAGAGGTGGGATAAAATGTGTTTACCAAAAAAAAAATTGGAGGGTTGGGTTTTCAGTCTTTCCAGACTTTTAATCTTGCTATGCTTACTAAACAAGTGTGGCATCTAGCTACTGATTCTAATTCCTTATTGTTCAAGGTACTAATATATTTAAAGCCTCTGTAGTATATGAACCGAGTTATGCTCGGCACAGTTTGATAAGAGCAAATGGATTGTTGACTAAGGATCTTTTTGGCGTGCTGGGATAAATGGATCCCAAAACAGCTTCGATTTGCAGTTACTTCACCTTGCTTAGTTCTAGAATTCGATGTTTATGTTCATGAGCTTTTTATAATGGTGGGTCTTGGAATCGTGAGCTTATAGAAAGTGTCTTCCAACATGATGAGGCAAAGTCTGTTCTTTTTATTCCATTTAGTGAACATAGACCATCCGATGTCATTTCATGGTTCTACTCTGCTAATGGAATTTATTTTGTTAAAACAGGTTATCATTATGCTTATTCATGTATGAATTTTGATGTGTCCAATGTTGACAGCGGTGATCACTTTATTATTACAATTATTCAGATGTTGTGATCCTCAATTTGGAATTTAAAGGTTCCTCCAAAAGTTCATTTTCTCTGGAGGGCTTGCCTTTCTAACTTAGCTACTGGGGACTTGCTAGTTCACAAGATTCTTCAAATCAATCATGTATGTAAATGATGCAACTCTTAGTATGAATCTAATTTTCATGCTCTATTCCACTGTCCATTCGTCCAATAGGAGTGCTAGCCCTGTTGCTAACCAGTCCTTACCATTAACGGGGACTTTCTTCCAGTAGATTTATATGTTCATGTTGAGCACAAATGATATTGAAGCTTTTGACTTGTTTTTTTTATGTGCTTGGTCCATTTGGAATTCAAGAAATGAGTTGTATTTCAAGCAGGTTCAACTTAGTCTCTTAGATATAATTTTAGAGCCATGAGATTGCTACAGGACTTTCGTGCAGCCACGGTTCACTGCTTAGATTCTATGGTTGTTCCAGTTGTTTCTCATTGGACTTCTCCATCTCCAGGAGCTTATAAATTAAATACAGATGTTGCCGTTTATTCCCAGGTTGGATTCACTTGTGGGGTTGTGTTCAGGAACTCTGAAGGGGAAGTTATGGCTTTTGCATCACGGTGGACAAAATCAGACTGTGTAGTGGTTGTGGTTGTTGTTGAAGCACAAGTTGTTCTCTTAGGCTTGCATTTAGTTGTTTATCTGAATTTCTCCTCGCTGGAAATGGAAAGTGACTGCTAGGTCTTAATTTCTGATATCCAAGGTCAAAAAAAATACTGATCACAGCTTGATTTGGTGGTTTCTGATATTCTTGGTCTTTCAAGTTCCTTTTCTTCTATTATCTTTCAATTTGTTTCAAGAGCTTGTAATTCAGTGGCTCATAATTTCGTAAAGTTTGCTTTTTTAAACTCTAAAAATGAGAATATTCGAGTGAAAGAGGTTTCACCTTCTATTGTAAGGCTTGTTAGAGCTGATGCTCTTTCAATTACTTAATTGAAGATGTTTTTCCCTAAAAAAATAAAAATAAAAATAACACATGAACTTTATCTTGATTATGTTCATAATTAAGTTCTGAATAGATTTATCAATCATACTAAATCCCAACAATAAAAGAAAAAGTAAAATTTATTTATGTTAGAAGGAGCAATTAATTTATAGGTGACTTTGGATATACAATCATTTAAAATTATTGTAAATTTAAAAATGAGTTTCAAGCGCAAAATCATAAAAATAGATAAAAAATTAAATCCCAAATGCTCATTTATTTCAAGTAATTAACTGTCCAAATAAATTTTAGCATAAGAGCATCTCTAAAGATGTTTTTTTTTTTAAAAATTTTAAAAAGCATCTTTTATATAAATAAAGAGTATTTTAATTAATTTTTAAATATGAATAGTGTAAATTTTTTTTAAAATTTAATGGAATTTTTAAATTTTTTTTTTTTTCATAAATAATAAATGAAAGCATTAAATAATATACATAGAAAAAAAAATGAAATTGACTCTTTATATATGAAAAATTAAATTTTATTATATTTTAAATTTAAATAATAAAGAGTTTATTTCTATTGTAACTTTTTATTATAAAAAGTTTGAAACATATAAAAAGCCAATTAAAAATACTCTAATTTAATATAATTTTACATCATCACATCTTATGATAATTAATAAGATGGTCCTTAATCTGAAAAAGTCTTCCATGCATGCCCTGATTTAAATTTTAATTAAACAGAGTAAACATTTAGGATATTTTGTTTTGTACTAATTTAACTCCAAGAGCCAAAGTATTTAGAATTTCCCCCATTTTATTCAAAATAAAAAATAAAACCATCAATAGATCAAAAGGCCTGAATAATTAATTAAGAAGACGACTCAAATACCATGCAATCTTTTCATTTTCTAATGCATTTTCAATATGACAATTTTCTAACACGAATCAATTTAGATTCTATATATAGTATTTCGGACACCTATACAAGCAATTTGGCTAAAGTGATTGCAAATTAAAATGCAAACACTTTCTTAATAAATAATGTAACTTTAGAGGCCCGTAATTAATGTATTTTAAAGTAATCGCAAAGCAGCAACGTCCACCGATATTTTGTTCAGTGATATTAAAGACTATGAAGTCTCAATTCGATAAGAATATTTCCTTCCTTTAATATATATATATATATATATATATATATATAAATCTAAATACATGGGAATATTCCTTCTGCTATTGAGACATTGGATAAGTTTTTACAAATTAATCTAGCAAATGAGGAATTCATCCACCCTGCAAAACTAGAGTAGAAAATACAGATTCACCAAAACTTTCATTTAAGACCAAAATTTCACAAAGGCATCCACCAACGATTTAAAAGTAGCCAAGACTGGGTTAGTTTCTGATTCGGCATGCTTTTTAGAATCTCCTTCCCATGATTTACTGCCAACATTACCAGGCAAAAGACAGATCAGTGCACCTAAAAACATCTAAAAAATAATCCATCTAATGGATTAAACAAGATTGAAGATTTGAAGGTGCAGTTACTACATATACTTACAGATTAATTCTCTCTACCGTTGGATTGTTCCCTTTCTGAGAGCTGCCATTGGGTTCAATGTTAGTTTTATTTCCAGTAACTTCTTGGATTATTGTCTCCCTGCTGTTGGTACTGCCGTTTGTGCCATTCAGAGTTTTAGTTAGTCTCCCATTTGATGCATTTACAACCTGCAAAGCATGAGCAATAGTTCAACTGTTGTTTGAAGACAAAATTTTCCAATCCCCACATGTTATTGAATGAAAATATAGATTATGCCGCTTATTTTCTGAACAATCCAGTTTACAGTATATACATCCATCCAGGTGAATGATTCATGACAAGTTTGCAGCTAGGAACATCAAATCACATCATATTTTTTACTTTAAATCCCATATCTTGCATCATTTTTTCGAGAGCTTGATTAGAATATAAAAAGTAAAGCAGGGGATAAGATATGATAGCTGAGCCGTCACAAATTGCATGAATTCTTTTATTGGCCAGCTGAAGTTACCATGTAAATGAAAAAGGGAAGCCACAGTGTTAGGAACAAGAAAAATAAATTGAAAAAAAAAAAAAAAAGCATTCACAAAACACATTCAAATTTATAATGTTAAAAACAGCATACAAATTTAAGGACTGGTTGCGCACAAAAACAACTTAACGAACTTATGTCCCTACCACTTGGGACTAGCTACAAGGATCATCCTCTCTATATTACTGCAAAGCATGGAATTTAAACTACTTCAATCTAAGGAGTATATACAATTCAACCAGTATCTGGGCAATAATTCTTAGATATATATTGGGATGAGCAAAAAACTGATATAACCGAAAACTGAATCTAACCAAATTTAATTCGGTTAAGTTAATTCCATAATCCGGTTCGGTTCGGTTTAAATTTTTATAAATTTTAATCTATTCGATTCAATTCAATTTATGAACCGACCAAATTATATATATATAGAAAAAACGAATTAACCAAATTACCGAACCAAAATGTCAGTTAGGATCAATTTGGCAAATTTTAGGTTCGGTTTAATTTGGTTCAATGTTGATCCCTAACTATATACCCAACAAAATAAGTAGAAGTACACCACTATTATTTCAAGGGTAAAATACTATTTAGTTTATGAGTTTTAGCGAAATTAATACTTGGATTCCTGTATTTTCAGAAAATAATTGTTGAGTCCCTCATGTTTGATTCCGTCACAACGATTAGTCCTACTGTCTAGTTGACTGTTAAATACTATTAAAAAGACAAAAATATCCCTCATTTTTTATCAAATTTTCTTTTTCATATCATTTTATGAAAACCTGTCTCAAACTTTCTTCACTTTTCTTCACAATCTAACTCTCCATTATCCACACTAATCACAATATACACACATAAATTTTACTTTCTTTAATTTCAACAAACCCAAAATTTACACAATTAATTAATTTATTAATTAACCACCAAAAAAGAAATAAAATCACAAGATAAAGAAAAAATAAGAAAATATCTAAATATGAACTTTTTACAAAGGAAAATGGAAAGAAAAGAAAGAGAAAGAGAAAGAAAATAAAGCAAAATAGAAAGAAAATGAAGATAAAAATATAGAGGTTGAAAATAAGGGTACTTTGGAAAAATAATTTTTTTAAAATTTTTTTTAACAAAAAATTTGAAAAAAAAGCCGACAGAATGACCAATTATTATAACGGAATGAAATCTGATGAACCTAATAGCTACTTTCTAAAAGTACAGGGACTCAAGTGTTAATTTCACTAAATCTCAGGAATTAAATAGTATTTTATCCTTATTTCAATATTCATGAGTGCAAGTACATTGATAGTCTTCACAAAAAGAAATAAGGACCGGGGGTTGTGAGTGGGGTGGGGGGTAGGGTTGGGTGTTGTGGGGGTAAGTAATTGACAAAAGTCCAAGAAGAGAATGCTTAACTAATTTAATTGAAATGCAAACCAACATTCTCAAGCATAAGCTACATGCCTCACACCAACCCAAATTCAGCTTAGTTGTTGCTTGTATATTTTAAAGTATTTAACGAAAGCAATATCTAGCAATTAAGAAACATAATGCTATTCCACAGCTATTATTTCAGAAACTTCTACATTTCCATCTGGAACATATAGTTCTTGTTTTGTATTTCAAATTGGACCCCTGTTGTATCATAAATACCACAAGAATTACACTTGAATGTCTAATGTTTTACAAAAAAAGAAAAAAAAAACAACAAACATCTTTTTTTGTATTTTTAGCAAATATAAAATTAATATATAATCGGAACCCAGGTATCATGGACAGCCATGCTAACCTACAAAACTGAGCTTTTGAGTGAGCCTATAACTAATATGATTTAAGTAATTCAGTTCACCTATTTAGTCACTTCGTCTTTCCTCTTATTTTCATACTGATAAACAATAAGGATACATTAATATATATTAAGTTTTCTTTATGACATGATGTATCACGTGTTGCTTACACTGATTTAAGTAAAAATAAAAAATAAAGTTGCAAAGCACTCCTTTCAAAAAAGCATTGAACACACAAAGTACTCAAAAGAATCTCACCTTAGTTTCACCAATTGCCTTATCATCATTATGAGATGACTTCACTGCAACATCTATTTCAACCTGAGCATCATGAACAACTCCTTTTATGCCAGACGAATTTGAGCTTCCTAATGGCAGATCTGTCACAGTTTTCAAGGCTTTCTCACTCACCAAATTGGAGTCTCCTTCCAACAAGAGACCCGCTGCTAGGTTTTCCTCTTCTTTTTCATCCACCAAACAGGAATTACGTGACAAATTCATTACATCTGATTTAGAAGTGACATATCCTGGCCCCAGGAGTGCGTTTTCAACATTTTCGTCTACTAAAGTTACATTTGAATCAATTGGCTGAGTAATAACATCGCTGGTGTTTCCATCCAAGTTGTCAGTTGGCTGACTAACAGGCTGTAATGGAAATGTTTCTACAATCACATCTAACATTTGAGTTACTTTAGTCCTCAATGCAACCACTTCTTCCTCATTTTTCTCTGTTTCCATTGCTTCACTTACTTGAGCCTTCACAACTTTTATATCATCACATTCTTTACTTGTAACAATTAGATGACTCCTATTAATGACCTGTCCATTGTCAAATCTCTGAGGTTCAGGTTTAGCATAAATTCCATCAGAAATTAAATAAACTTCTTCTTCTTCTTCAATTGTATCCTGTTGCCTATCATATACTAAAGGGCTTCCATTTGGTGACAGAGACTGGGATGTTTCAGGTTCTGTGGAAATTGTACACGATGGGAATTTCTCCAATAACTGATCAGCATTCTGCTCCTCTAGCAACAACTTAGCAGGACCCAGCACTCTATTTTCTTGGATTATTTCTCGAAAAATCTCTCTTATTGTGTAGAAAGACCCACCAACTTCCTTCTGTGTGAGACTTAGAGAAGGGAAGGTCCCATTGTTTAAGTTCTGGTACCTGCAAGAAAGTTGCTAGATGATAATATATCCATGTTGCATATAACTTAGCAGAGGGTGGTAGAGAAAAGATATTGCAATGAGGATAATCTAACCCATAAAAACTCACAACACTGTAAATCTAATGGCTGGCATTTTCCATTCCATAAATGATTAATGCTAGTTAGAGTTTATTATATGAATCTAACACCTATTATATGCAAGCTTCCATAAACCTTTCAAATTTTTGTCTCGTTAATGATTTCATTGTTGCATGCAATGGTAACACCCTATTTGCAGTATAAAATTATGTATTTGAGGATCAAGAAAAATGAACTCAATTCCTAAACAAAACCTAATTCCCTGAAACGAAAACCAAGCTCAATTTACAAAGTGGGTAGAATCTATCTTCAAGCTGGTGTCAATAGATAAGCGTATGTGTTCAAATTCTAGCATGAAAAATTGAAAATCACACAGAAGAAGCTGGTATTCAGTTTGTTACAAAATAGATGGGAAGGAGGGATGGAATCAATTAGTGATGCAATTAAATTTTAGAGATTATGGAAAACTTAGAATTAATTTAACAGGAAGAATTTCACTGAAGACCATCAAGCAATTACTTCTTTATAAAGGATTCAACCATTTCCTTCCTCTCCTTCTTTGAAGGCCGAATGCGAGACTTTGTCTCTCCAGACTCATGGCTCTTGGCTAGTGCAAATGTTTGGCGAGCCCATCCACCCTTTATAGGATGCATGACGCAAACACGCTTACCACCTTTCAGCATGCAACCCTACATTTTGAAAGGACTAAAATCAGAACAATATGACCACAGACATAAAAACAAATCATATTAAAGCTAGAGATTTTCATAAAATCAAACAGCCATGAGCATTTCAAACAAAGTCGAGTAGCAATAGTTTCATGAGTGAAATCCTACGACATTGAAAGATGGCTTCCCAGTAAATCAAGTCACTATCACGTGGAGGATCAAACTATGAACTCCACAATACATGGGTTCCACTCTCCATTTGACATGAAAATTTTTGAAACTACACAACTATCTCCACATCAAAATTGCATAAAGTTTTTTTTTCCCCTTTTTTGAGGAAATATTGCATGAAGTTAATAGCAAGAGAAACATCAAAAGACAAACATGCATACCAAAGAAATGACCTGAAAATTCAAAAGCGAAACAAAAATATTTCATCATAAATAATACCCAGGATCATTTAGAAAAAAAAAAAAAAAAAAAAAACAATGCGCATATATATACTTTTCTTGTTCAAACATAAAAATAAAAATAAAAAAGCAAGGTAAATAATTGAAGAAAGCCAGATTGTGTATAAATGTCAGCTCTTTAAATACCCAAATGCTGAAACTTAAACTATTTCACATTCGACTTTCGAACAACACATCCAACTCCCCAATATCAAATCAAACCCATAAAAACCAAAAACACATCTTCACTACCAGAAAATCCTCATATAAAAAAGGATTAGAAAAACAATGAAATGGGTACAAAACGAAAGCAGAGAAAATATAAAGAATTCAGATAACACAGTAATTCAATCCAATACAAGAAGAAATTCAAAAAATGTTGAAATTCCAGCTCAAACACTATCACATGTACAAAGAGACGGGCAAGAAATAGAAACAGTAAAATCGATTTCTGGAGAGCGAAAGAGAGCGAGATTACCTTATAGTTTATGGAGACAGAGAAAGGAAGAGAGATTAGGCATTCATGGGTTTTTGGAATCATTTAAAACCCTAAACACCCCAGAGAGTAATGTGTGTAAACTGTAAAAAAAAAAAACCTATATAGCATTGCAAATTTGTCACTGTAGGCATTGGCGGGAGGTTTTAGTAAATTTTTCAAGCTTTGATGGTAAAGATAAATAAATAAATATTCTAAATCTCTAAAATTTCGTCTCTTATATATATTTCATTTTTTTTGGTTTTTTAAGGTTTTTCATTATTAGATTGCTACCATTAAAATTGAGATATTATATTTAGTGAAACACTACACTTATTTTTAATGAGTGACAAATCTAAATAATAAGAAGAAAATTAGAATTTGAGACTTTTTTTCAAAAAATTTTATTTTTTACTATTAAAGTATATTATTGATGGTGTTGTATATATTTCACTTAAAAATTGATACATGCGTGATGCGTAATATTTTGTGATATTTATTATTATTTTATTATATTATTTAAATATGAGGTGAAAAAATAAAATTTTAACTTAAAATTTAGCTAAATTTAAAAATTATAAATATATATAAAACTTTTTTGATGCTAGTTGAATATGATTAAAAAATATATATTTAAAGGACATGCATCCTTAGATTCTATACTTAGAATTTCCTTATGATTATTTTTTCAAATAAAATGAAATAACCATTTAAAAAAATATGTTTTATTGTAGTATACTAAAACACATTCTCAAAAGCAATAATTTTGTTCATTTTTCAAATTTTTTTCTGCTTGAAGTTGTCTCTCTTTCTTAATATGCTCTCTTTCGAGAAGATTAATTACTGATAATGCTTGTCTCTCTTTTTTAATATGCTTTCTTTCTATAAGATTAATTACTGATAATGTACTTTTAGACTTCAAAATTTTTCATTATATGAAAAAGAAATCATTAGGTTAAATTTTACCTTAAGACAAGATATGAGTAAAGCCTATAACATAGTGGAATGGGATTTTCTTGAACAAATTATGTTTAAAATAGGTTTTAATTCTAATTGGGTTAATTTGGTTAAACGTTGTATGTATTCAGTTTCCTATTTTATATTATTAAATAGAGCTCTGCATGCTAGTTTTCATTCTTAAAGAGGCTTACAATAGGATAATCCACTTTTCCCTTACCTATTTCTTTTTTGTGTTAAGAGCTTATCCCCCTTTATTAAAATGGCTGAAATAAATGGAGAGGTGCATGGTATTCGTGTATGTAAGCGTGCTTCATCAATTTCTCATCATTTTTTTTTTTTTTTCGTAAATGATAGCATTTTCTTCGGACGAGCTTCAATTACTGAGAGATTCTATTTTGCTAATATTTTATCCACAAATTCCCAAGCTTCAGGGTAGCAAGTCAATTTGGATAAATCGAAAATTTCTTTTTAGTACAAAAATTGGGATTGAGTTGAGACAACAAATATTGGCTATTTTAGGTGTTAAAGGAGTTGAAAATTATGGAAAATATATGGGTTTGTCATCTGTCATTAATAAATCAAAGAAAATAATATTTTCTATTTTGTAGGATAGATGGCTAGAAAACTGAAAGGCTGGAAGGAGAAAACATTATCAAAAACTGGTAAAGAAATTCTAGTAAAGGTTGTTGCATAGGCTATTCCAACATACATGATGAGTTATTTTTTTTTTTTTTTATTCCTGATAGAATTGGTAATAATCTTAAAAAATTGATCACAGATTTCTAGTGGAGTCAAAAAAAATGAGAAAATGAAGGTTCATTGGTGTAGATGGGATACAATGTGTTTAGTTAAGAGCAAAGGGGATATAATTTTCCAAGTGTTCAAATTTTTAGTCTTACTATGTTAGCAAAGCAAGTCTGAAAGCAACTGAATTGGATTCCATATTATTTAGAGTGATGAAAGTTCGATATTTTTCTAGGTCCAGTATCTTTAGAGCAAAGGTTGGGTATTACCCGAGTTATGTCAGGCGTACTTTGATGAAGGCAAAATAGATTATTGAGCAAGGATCTTTTTGGCGTGTTGATAATGATTGTGATATCAGAATATGGAGAGATAAGTGGATTTCAAAACATGATGGGTTTATAGTTGTATCTCCTTGTCATATTCTTTATAGAGATGCTACTATTAGTGAGCTAATTTTGGAAACTGGCAATTAGAACTGTAAGCTTATTGGGGATATTTTTAACCAGGATGAGGTTGAGCTCATTTTTCAATTCTCCTTGGAAATAGGAGGACGTCTAATATACTATCTTGGTTTTATAATGCTAATGGGCATTATTCAGTCAAAAGTGGTTATCATTTTGCTTTCTCTTACACAAATCCTTATATTGCTAATGTTATTCCTCCTATTGCTTCAAGTTTCCAAATGTTGTGTACCTTAATCTGGTCTTTAATGCTTCCATCGTAGGTCAAACATTTTATTTAGAGGGTTTGTGACTCAAATTTTTCCATATGTGATCTTATGCTCCAAATAAAGCTTCATGTTGATCCAACTTATAAGTGTTGTAACTTTGAAATTCAATCCAATTTCAATTCCTTATGTAACTGCCTTGCTGTAAAACATATTTGGAGTGCTATCTCAATTGCACATCAGATATCTTCCTTGGCGGGTTCAACATTCCAACATATGTTCATGTCGTTAGTGAGTTTAAAGAATCATGAGGTTCTGAATTTATTTTGCTCTTTGCCTAGTTCATTTGGAATTCCAAGAATGAAATTTGTTTCAAATAGACTAATTGTACAACTATTGATATCTTCTCTCAAGCACTAAGACTTCTGCAGGATTATAAAGATGCTAATAGTCTAACACCTACTACTATGGGTGTTTCTTCTACCTCACATTGGCTTCCTCCAGTTGTAGGTTCAATTAAATTGAATTCATATGTTGTTGTTTATTTGAATGTAGCTATGGTTATGGAGCTGTCTTCAGAAATGAAGTAGGGGCAGTGATGGCCTCTGCTTCGTGCTAGCAGAATGGTGACTGTTTTGTTGATGTTGCAGAAGTATACTCTCTTCTTTATGATATACAGCTGGAAATAACTGTGAGTATCTTTGCTCTTGAAGTGGAAAGTGATCATTTAACAATTATTTCTGCTCTCCAAAATTGAAAAGAAGATTGTTTACAATTTGGTCTTATTATTTTTGATATTGTTATTCTTTTAGCCAATTTTCCATCTGTTTCTTTTAGTTTTGTTTCTAGGAAGTATAATTTGGTGGCTTATAAGCTAGCTTAATATGCTTTATCCAATTCTAGAGTTGAGAATATTTGGATGGAAGAGGTTCCATCCTCTATTATTAGTCTTATTAGAGCTGATGCTCTCTTTGTTTCTTGAATGCTATTGGTTATTTCATAAAAAAAAAAAAAATCACTTTTTTAAGTTACAAAAATTTCACTTTCACATATATTAGTATATGATGTAAGTACCAATTCATATTGTAATATCTGTCATTTTTGTTATATTTTATTTATTTGTATGTTGTGGAATTAAATTAATTAAAGATGAGTGTTTGAGAAATGCAGTAAATTTTGATTGCAGGAATTTGTGAGGCTGATTGCATGATCTTAAAGAAATAATTTGGTAAAGTGTAAAATATAAAAATTTTGGATCTATGTCTCATCTTCAATTCTGTTAAATGGTTTGGTGAAATTCTGTGTGTATGAGGAGTTATGCCTCCTTAAGCAGAACCTGTCTGGTTTATTATCTTTGCAGGGAATCTGTGGATGTTTGAATTTTTTGGGAATGACTGAGATAGTTTGAGCCAAAGGTATTCCTCTATGTGTTATGTTGTTGGCTGTAAAATTTCAGAAAATTTGGATAAGTATAACTCAGTGGACAGTGGATTTTCTCAGGTCTATTTGGATGGATTTTAGGTAGTAAGTCTCAGTGACTTTTAGAGAGCTAGTAGTTACCTTTGTGATTTGAATGTTGAATATATTAGACTTCTGGATGTCTATTTTAGGTGGCAAAAAGAATCAGGAAGTTTGGATGATTGTAGCTCATTTGCAAGCTGGTTAAGTATAAGTTGTCGAGGAAAGGTTTCAGTTCAACAGAGATTGGTGTTAGCGAGCCAACAAATGCGAAGTGGCAAAGTGGCGAAGTGAGATTGCCGAGGTGGCAATTGGCGAAGAGACATATGCGAGGTGGCATATGCGAAGAAGGATTTGGCAAAGAGGAAAAGGCGAGGTGGCATTATGCAAAGAGGGAATGTGTGAAGTGGCAGTTCGCGAGCAGAGTTTGGCGAAGAGGGAATGTGCGAGGTGGTAGTTCGCAAACAGGGTTGGTGAAGAGGTATTGTTGAGGTGGCATATGCGAGGAAGAGTTCGCGAGGAGAGTTTGGCGAGGCAGCATATGCGAGGTGGCATTTGCGAATTGGATATGCGAAGTGGGATTCGCGGAGTGGCTTATGCGAAGTGGCATTGCCGGGACAGAAGTGCGAGCTGGGAAGTGCGAGCTGGGAATAGCGAGCTGGCGAGCGGGATTTTGGGCAGTGGCCTATTTAACCCAGTGTCCAGTAGTGATTTTCTGCATGATTTTATTTCTTCTTTCTTCGTTCTTCTTCGGTCTTTTCTCAGATTTGTTCCATTTCTTGTCTAAGGCATTAATACTCAAAATTAATTCATTAGATCTTTAGATTATTATATTTTAAGGCATCAATTATCAGATTTAAGCAGAATATCTTAGGAAATCAGTTTTTGGAGAAATAAGGTAAATTTCTTCAAATTTCATTTTTCTGTTAGATTAATTAATTATGGTAGTTAGAATAGTTAATTAATGGTATAAGGAATTTATTACAAGCATTTTAAGGATATGCATTGTAATTAATGTTGGAGGAATCAGAATTAATGGACTATCATGAATAGTAACATGAACAGTAAATTCGAATTAAATGTAGATTTTTCTTTAAGAATTGAATTAAATTGATGTTGGGAATTAAGAATAGAAACTTTAAGATGGTTAATTATTAAAAAATATATTGAGTATTATTGATTAAGGAAAGCCCTAATTTTGAATATTTGGGGAAATTTCTTAGGGGAAGAGAATCAAGGAAATTAAAGAGATTGTGGTTGAGCAATTTGTTAAAGGAAAATCAAAAGTAAATTGTGTTGAGATAAGTATGAACATTGCATTGTTTATTGCTTCTTTGAAATAATGAGACCGAGTATTCTTATTGTTCACCCATTAAATTCTTATATACTTGATATTGTATTATCAAACTATTAAATGTAAATTCTATGATATTCTGAAACCGAGATTGACCCTTATTCATGAGATTATTATATATATGTATATAATGCAAGTGACTTGATCAATCTTTTTGGATCAAGTTCACATGTTTCCTACTTGATAAACTTGATTGAAATTATGATATATGTTAATGGTCTTGTGACCAATATGTTCTTGTGAGATGAAACTATATGACACTATGGATAGAATGCTCTTCCCAATGAGAGTAAATTCATTGGTCCATCGTGCACTTTGGGAACCTAGCTGGTAGGGTTCTATACCAGTGTTCCACCTAGAGGGGACTACGAGCTCTAGGCGTATGCCTGGCCAAGCATGCATTTGCGATAAGGTAGCAAGGACTACCGATGCGCTCTGTTGTGATAGGTAGCATGGCTACTGATGCACTCTGTAGTTCTACCATGATATTTGACAGTATTATTCTATTGTGAGCACTTCTGTTTCTTGTAAGCCTAACCACATGATGATTCTTACCCATGTTCTTGGAATTGATATTTCCTTTGGATTAATATATATATATATATATATATATATATATATATATATATATATATATATATATGTATGTTTCTTTCATATTGCATGTTTATATCTTACTGAGTTGAAGGCTCACTCATCTTCTGTGGATTTCAGGTGGTAATATAGCTCATGAGGGAGCTAGTAGTGAAGATCAAGCTTCTTGACTCATTCTTCTAAGAAGCCTCCATTGTAATTCTTTTTGAAATACATTTATGTATAATTATTGTAAGCTATTATGGTTCAAATGTATTGGGAGTATACTCTAGAGCTCCGTAGTTGGTCATTGGGGGTGATAATATTTTGATGTATAATTTGTTACCTTTTTGGGTACCCTTGTTCCTTAGTGATGTGGGATACATCTTTTGATCAGTAAGGAACAAGAGGAAATTATGAAATGATAAAAGAAAGATATAAATTATGCTTATATGAGTTATAGAATGATTATTGAATGATATTTATATTTGATATAAATGTGTATGAGATCCAGGATATGTGCGTTCTCCGGGTTTATGGTGGCCTTAAGCCTACCCTTGCCCTAGGACTGTCGCACCACTGGAGTTGGGGTGTGACATATATCTTATCAATTTAGGTCCTTCGATATGCTTCTTCCTAACATCATCCCAACACAAGGGAGATCTGTACTTTCTGCTATACAGAGCTTCATAAGGAGACATCTGGATCATTGAATGGTAGCTATTATTATAAGCAAACTTTATCAACGACAAGTGAGTATCCCAATTCCCTCTAAAGTCTAGAATACACATCCTCAACATGTCTTCTAAAGTTTGGATAGTCCTCTCAGATTGTCCATCCATCTACGGATGGGATGTTGTTCTGAAATCAAGCTAGGTACCCAAACACTCCTGCAACTTCTACCAAAATCTTGAGATAAACTGAGTACCTCTATTGGAGATGATCCAAACTGGAACTACATGAAGCCTCACAATCTCATCAACATATATCTGTGCATACTGAGAAGTCGTATAAGTTGTATTGATTGACAAAAAGTGAGCTGACTTGGTCAATCTATTAATAATAACCCATATCGAATCTTGACATCTTGAAGTTCTTAGCAATCCAACCATAAAATCTATAGTCACTCTTTCCCATTTCCATTTTGGCAATGGCAATTGTTGAAGTAGTCCCGAAGGCTTCTAATGCTTGAATTTAACTTTGTGGTAAGTCAAACACTTAGCCACAAACTTTGTAATATCCTTCTTCATTCCACTCCACCAATAAGAACTCTTGATGTCGTGGTACGTCTTCGTTGCACTTGGATGCAAACTGTAGCTGAAATGATGGACTTCATTAAGAATCACATCTCTTAATCCATCCACTATTGGAACATATAATTTATGGTCCAATCTTAACACACCATCAATTATAGCAAAGCCTAAAGCTCTCTCCGTTCCCACATCATTTTTCAGCTTCACCAACTGAGGATCCTTATCTTGTGCTTCTCTTATTTGATCAATAAGTATTGGCTTAACTTGGAAATGAGCCAAAAGCACACTCACATGTGACAAATCCAATCTAATCCTAATATCATGAAAACTTTGTACCTACTTCACTAGTGTTCTCCGATTAACATGGATATGGGCTAAACTTCCCAAAGATTTTCTACTCAAAGCATCCTCTACCACATTAACCCTTCCTGGATGATACAAAATTTCACAGTCATAATCTTTTAGTAACTCCATCCATCTCCTATGCCTGATATTAAGATCCTTCTATTGAAAGATGCACTTCAAACACTTATCATCTGTGAAGATCTCACACTTCTCTCCATACAGGTAGTGTCTTCATATCTTCAACGTGAATACAACCACAACCATCTCATGATCATGTGTAGGGTAATTCACCTCATATTTCCTCAACTTTCTAGAAGTATAGGTTATTACTCTACCATGCTGTATAAGCACACATCCAAGTCTCACTCTTAATGCATCACAATACACTGCATATCCTCCTTCTCTAGTTGGTAGGGCTAGAACAGGTGTCGTAGTAAAACAAGTCTTTAAGTTGTGGAAACTCCCTTCACAAACATCCATCCATTAGAATTTCACTTACTTCTGAGTAAGCTTAGTCAAAGGCGTTGCGATCATGGAAAAGTCTTGCATAAATCTTCTATAATACCCTGCCAAACCCAAGAAACTTTTAACTTCGAATACATTTATGGGTTTAGGCCAATTAAGGATCGCATCCACTTTCTTCGGATCAACCTTAAGTCCTTCCTTGCTCACCACATGCCTAATAAAACAAACACTATTAAGCCAAAACTCGCACTCGAAGAACTTGGCAAATAATTCATGCTCCCTCAAAGTCTGTAATAAAATCCAGAGATGTTCTTCATGCTCTTCCTTGCTCTTAGAATATACAAGAATGTCATCGATGAATACAATGGCAAACTTGTCTAAAAATGGCCTGAACACTCTATTCATCAAGTTCATAAATACAGCTGGTACGTTAGTCAATCCAAATAGTAACACTAATGAAAGTCCATTTGACAACTAATAGGTGGGGTGAATTGGTTGTTTAACAAATTAAGGAAAAATTAAAAATTAATCACAAAATAAAATAGCGGAAGGAAGTGAACCAATTCAATAATGAATGTTTATGTATGTATGAATGAGAAAAATATAAAGAGTGTAAGGAAGAGAGAATCAAACACAAGATTTATAGTGGTTCGGCCAATCGTTGCCTACATCCACTCCTCAAGATCACACTTGAGTATTTTACTCCAATCCTTTTACAGGTGCAAGATCAAACCCAAGTAATTTTGCTCACACTCAAACCTTTACAAAGTGTTTTCAAAGGCTTATACTTCAAACCTGCACAAGTGTTTTATCAAAGGCTTACACTCAAACTATACAAAGTGTTTTCAAAGTCTTACACGTCAAACCTTCACAAGTGTTTTTTCAAAGGCTTACACTCAAACCTATACAAGTATTTTACTAAGGCTCACACTCAAACCCTTAATAATTACAAGAGTTGAGAAGAAGAAAAATATCCTTTAACTTTTTTCTAACTCTCAAACAATCAATGAGTCTTAACCAACTCAAATATTTATAATTAATAGCTCACAAAAATGGTTTGACAATAAATAAGTTTTTCAAGACATAAATATGAATGATTTAGTAAAATAGCTCAATAATAAGTTCTCAAATGTTATTCTCTTATTTTTAAGCTTCCCACTAACTCATATTTATAGCATTGGATGAAATATAGTCATTTGGCTTTATTTAATGCCAAAAAGTATGGTTGAAAGCTTTTCCTTTGACTAGCTTTAATTACTGATTTTTCAGAGTCGCGGGGGCTACTAAAAGTGTAACAGGTACTACTTATTAAGTAGCGAGCATTACTTAATTAGTAGAGGATAATACTTAGCTCATTTCCCAAATTTGAGCTACTGGACCTTTCAAACTTCTCAGTAGTGGTTGCGACTGATTGGTAGCGGGCACAACGTCATTTATATCTTGAGATATACAACTCCAAATCATAATCTATTTTTTTGTTGAAAACTTTCAGATGTCTACTACAACTTTGTAATTTATAACAACTCTGAAATCATCCATATTAATACTCTAAAAAATCCAAACATTTTATTGCTCAAATTTGCAAGACAGTTTGAGCATGCTTCACTAATTCTTCAATTTCTCCTTCCATAGAGATCAAAATCATTTGATTCTTTTTCCATTTGAAACTATCATCCATTTAATCATATGGAATATCATATACAAATTCTTCTTCTATAATTCCCAATAATATTTTAAAGTTGCCTTAACTGTTTTGTCTTAGTTTGTCGGCTTAAGCATAATTTATTTAAAAATTCATATCTCCCTTTCCCAATGTCCAATGCTCAATCTAATTTGTGTTCCTAAAATTAGACATCCATATATTTTAATCCATATATGGTTTATCATCTGAATAATCTACACAAGGTGCAACATTTGATTGAACTTATTGATTCATTGGATGAGTTAAACCTATGTTTTGGCAATGGTCATGATTTCTCATGCCTTAAACAATTTAGACAAAATGTTAGCATAATTAACACATTGATATGTTTTGTTATCATCAAAATCAACATCAAACTCAAGGGGTCTAACAACTAAGAACTCATAATGTCCATATCTGGTTCGGAAAGCTGTCTTCGATACGTACTCATTCTGAATTCTCAACTGATGATAGCTCGACCTCAAGTCTATCTTAGAGAAATGACTAGCACCCTGTAACTAGTCAAACAAATCATCTATCCTTGGCAAAGGATACTTGTTCCTGATGGTAATCTTGTTAAACTGCCTGTAATCTATGCACAAGCTCATTGAACTGTCTTTCTTCTTCACAAAGAGCACTAGTGCACCCCAAGATGAATTGCTAGGTTTGATGAATTCCTTGTCAAGCATATCTTGCAACTGAACCTTTAATTCTTTTAACTCAATTTGGTGTCATACGGTAGAAATGAATAGAAATCAAACTCGTGCTAGGTAGCAACTCGATACTAAGCTCTACCAATGGCAACCCTGGTAACTCTTTAGGAAATACGTCTAAAAACTCACTAACTACTGGATTATGTTCTATGCCTTTTACTTATGTTCTATGCCTTTTACTTCCTTCTGAGCATTCCAGACATAAGCCAAATATCCATGGCAACCCTTCCTCATCAATCTTCTCGCTTCAATGGTGGATATCACATTATATGGTACTTCGCTCTTCTCTCCTTGAAATTCAAACTCCTCATCCTAAGGTGGCTTGAAAACTATCTTCTTCTTATTACAATCTATGGTAGCATAGTGTTTGGACAACTAATCCATGCCCAAAATTATATCAAACTCTAACATAGGTAATTCAATCAAATCTACATTCAAGCTCTTGCCACCTATACTAACCACATGAAGGATTCAAATTATGGACTTCAATCTCTTCCTTTAAGGGAGTAGAAACAACCAACACATTCTCAAGCAACCCACATGGCACAAGCACTTTCTTAGTAAAACATGATAACACAAATGAATGTGTAGCTCCTGAATCAAACAACACTCTAGCATTTAAAGCTTGAATCGGAAGAACACATGTAACAACCGTGTTGGATGTCTGGGTCTTGTGTTGGATGTCTGGGTGCCAAAGCAAATACTCTGCCTCTACCTCTATCTATAAGAGCTGACCCTGAAGCCTAAGCCACATGTTGCCCTGACCCTCTGCCATCCTTTATAGTCTTGCCCAAAATGTCTGGCCCCATACCTGGCTGCTGACTAACACTCCTCTCCCTATCTATTTGAACTGTAGTCTGAGAAGTCTGAGGTCTAACTCCAAAGGATGATTGTGGAAAATTCTTAAGTAAATGGCCTTGTTGTCCACATTCATAACATGTTCTTGTCCCATAATAACAATGTCCTCTATGAAGTTTACCATACGTATGACACAAAGGATTTATAGTCCTTGGTGGTGCAAAATAGGTTGTACCATAGCTCATTTAAGAAGTGAGTTTAGGAGTAATCCGACTCTGCTGCAGTCTCTCTAAAGGTCCTCTATGCCCACTCTGAGGAGTTGACTGATGAGTCATTCCCATACTTTTCACCCCACTCTCTTGCTTGAAAAAACTGCCCATTTTAAATTTCTTCTTCTCTGCTCTCTCAGATTTGGCTTCCATCTCTCTATTCTCAATCACTCTAGCCTTATCCACAAGCTTAAAGTAAGAGTCAAACTTAAAAGCGGCTGAGAGTTTAAACAATGGAGCCACTAATCTTCTACGAAATCTCTGAATCTGCACCACTTTCGTAGGTATTAAAAATGGAGCAAATTTTCTCAATTGACTGAACTTTCTGGCATACTTTGAAACACTCATACTAGAAGTCTAAACCAATCTCTCATACTAAATAGATTTTGTTTCTCTTACACTCTTTAGAAGAAATTCATTCAATACCAATTCCTTGAATCTCTCCTATTAAAGATCCTCATTACCTTGTAGCATACCAAAAATGTTTCTCTTGAACCATTCTTTAGCCTCAACTTTCATCAGATAGCCAACAAACTCTATGGCTCTTCGATCAAGAATCCGCAAAATATGCACTTTCTCTTCAATTTCTTCTAGGAAATCAGTAGGATCCACCTTCGCTCTATACTCTGAGGGCTTTAGATTAAGAAACCTCTTGAATGATACCTCTTCTACTTGAGGTACAACTAGTGGTGGAACTACGAAAGGAATGGGAATCTCTAGAGCTTGAACTAGAGGCACCTGCTGTTGTCTTTGCTGAGTAATGAACTTAGCTACATTGCATAGTTCTTTTGCAGTTGTTCTAATTGTAAAGCTATATTAGCCACATCCACTTGTGGCACTAGAGGAACCTTATCACCTCCATTCCTACCTACAGAACCTTGTTCGGAAGGCAATTCTCATTTAGGACGGCTAAGACCTCGTCCTCTACCACGTCGTGGAGGCATCTCAATACTGATAAGAAAACAAACAAGATTAGACTCACTACGTACACTTAACACAGATCTATACCTAAGGAAGATACAACATGGACGAGACATGAATCCTATGCTCTATAATTATCTTAATTAACACTTAGACTAGGGCTCATGCACATCTATCTATCTATCTATCTATCTTAAGGACTATAAACCTATAGCTCTGATACCACCTTTGTCATACCCCAACTCCAGTGGTGTGATGGTCCTAGGGTAAGGGTAGGCTTAAGGCCACCGTAAACCCGTAGAACACCCATAACTTGTATCTCATATACATAATATATCTATATCATACATAGACATCATCAAGCATAGCCAATCTATGAATCAGATAATCGTCATTCGTTCATTTCAATATATCTTCATATGATTTTCTCTTGTTCCTTAAAAATCAAAAGATATATCCCACATTAATAAGGAATAAGGGACAATCCATAAATATGTCAATCTAGACATCAAAATAGTATCATCCTCAACATCTAACTACATAACTCTAGATTATACTCCTCATACATATATAATTATATTAATATAAAATATGGTTCATCAAAATAATTACATAGAGTTTTCTTGGAGAAAAAGGACCAAAAAGCTTTGTCTTCTGTATTAGCTCCCTTTCGAGCTACACTATCACCTAAAATCCATAGAAGATGAGTGAGCCTTCAACTCAGTAAGATATAAACATGCAATATATAGGTTAAGGCAAAGAACTTAGGTATGAAAATATCATAGGGTTATACTTGCAAAGAACATAAGTGCTCACAACTGAATAGCGCTATCAAACAAATCATAAGATATAACTTGCATCAATAGCCTTGCTACCTTATCATGTCACATATGCTTGGTCGAGAATATGCCTAGAGCTCATGGTCCCCCTCTAGGTGGAGCACTAATAAAAATCCTATCAGTTGGGCTTCCAAAGTACATATTGGACTAATAAATTTTCTCTCATTGGGAAAAATGTTATATACATATGCATATTATAGGTCATATAGCTTGGATTTTTCAAAGAATCATATTGGTCACAAGACCATCAAAATATGAACATGAATTCATTTAAATTAGCAATTAAGTTTCATATGAGCTTGGTCTAAGGAAAGATAACCAAGTCATTCACATCAATTAAGGTGATTTCATGGAATAAGTTATCATCAATTTAATAACATTGTGGGAAATTCATTGAATAGGCTAACAATACAATATTTCATAATATGAATATTGAATACATATACATTAGGAAGAATTGAACAATCAATTCGAAGAACAACATGCATGTGCAATGTTTATATTTACCTCAAAGCAAATTATCCTTGTAAATCCCTTAATTACTTGTATATACAATAATCTTCTCTATTCCTTTGAGTTCTCCTTTCCTATGTCAAATCTTCAATACTCAAAATTAGGTTTTCACCCAATAATGCTCATACAAGATAACTTCTTATGATTCTAATTATCTTTTAGAATCCTAACATGTTTTCTAAAATCAATTTAATTACTTATTAGAGAAATGTAGAAAATTGGGATGAATAGCTACTATTCACCCAACACCTTAAATCTATATATCTTACTTATAATCCATAGTAAATGCCAATTAATGCTCTTAAACA
Source organism: Aleurites moluccanus (assembly GCA_948193065.1). Classification (NCBI taxonomy): domain Eukaryota; kingdom Viridiplantae; phylum Streptophyta; class Magnoliopsida; order Malpighiales; family Euphorbiaceae; genus Aleurites; species Aleurites moluccanus. The sequence goes on along the minus strand of CANXYC010633252.1, from coordinate 2,214 downwards.
TCTATACTTAACTTATATTCATCTATTCTAACCATGTATTACCTTATCTTAAACTTAGATTTGAGTTTTGGAACAAATATCTTGAAATGGAAAATCTTTGAGAAGTTGAAATCTTGATATTTCTTGGATATTTGATTCTTGTTTCTTGTATTAATGGAGTTGAAGTAATAATTAGAAGAGAGAATTCAATGAGTTTAGGGGTGGTTGAAGAGTATTTATGAAGTAGAGAGAGAAAGAGACAAAATAAATGAAATATGAAAAATGAATAAATTAGGTCAGGTATTTATAGATCCGTGTCTTTATGCCCATGAAGAAAGGCTTCACGGCCATGAAGGCTACTATTTACATTTAGGTTCGAAATATTTTCACAGCTGTAAATAGATGTTTCACACCCGTGAAGGCAAATATGAGGATCTGATAAATTTATACATAAAATTTTATCACTGTGGTGAATGATATCTCACGCTCATAAAGGATGATTCATGTCCATGAAGGATGATTCACTCCCATGAAGACATACCTCACACCCGTGAAAGGCTTGCTGGTGACAATTTCCCATGCTTATCCATTCTAACTTATCCAAACTCAACAAACTTATACTTAATCATGTCTATTATCTCAAATTTTATCATCTCTTGACATCTACCTAATCTAGGAGTAATCTATGCATAACATGATAAATTCTAACTTATCTATCATGCATATATACTCATACACATGCTAACATTCATCAAACAATCATAAGTGAATACATCTACTATAACATTCCAAATACTGGTGTTATATAATGATTTGATGCTTTATGTGAATTTGTGACGTAATGAATGGTTCCATGAGAGGATGTATGGAATAATTTTCTGAAAATGTGATGATGGTGTAATGATTAAGCATGTTGCATTGCAAAATTAAATGTATGTGTTTGATAGGTTATATTATTGTATATAGCTCAATGAGTTAAACTGTAATACCTGAGATTTCTTTTGCTTGTATGTATTCTGAAATTCTTGTATTGATGTATATAAGATTTGTTATGGAATGTATGTTTTGGAAGTGAGATTTATTTGTTTTGATTTGAATTTTAGAGTTTATGTTTGTGCAGAATTTTGTGAATCTATATTCAAGGTTTTAAAGAAAGAATTTGGGATATGTTGTAGCCTTATGTGTCTATTTTAAGTAGAAGGAAGAATCGAGGCATTTAGACTTCTGTAGCTCAAGATAGAGCTAGTTTAGCATGTACTGCCGAAATGAATTTTTTAGCTTCTGTAGTGAACAGTGCACGTGAACAGTAACAGTGAACATTGCACGTGAATAGTAACCATGAACAGTGCACATTAGCATTAACAGCAGAGGGTGAGAAGTTTACTGTATATTGTGATGCTTTTCGCATTGTGTGAACACTCATTTTTTACACCCTCGGACTCGCATCAACAAAAACGGCATTCCCCGGAACCAAACCCGAGATCGGACAGACTCGGATTGGCCTCAGAACGAAGTTGGAGCACAGGTACCGCCCTACAGGCTTGGCATTGCCGCCCCCCACCCCCTCTGGGCGGCAGCCGCCAAGCCTAGGAATGCCCTGCTGCGGCGCCGCCCTCCTTCATACCCTGTGCCGCCAAGGCATTATGGAGGCGCCACCACCCCCTTCTGGCGGCAACAGCTCTTCTTGCCGGCGGCAGTGACGTTCTACACTGGATTTCATTCGAATCCCACATCGAAAAATGATGGGATTCGACCCCCAAAGCTCCTATTATAAATAGAGAGCCTCCCCCCACCTTCCAAAGGGACAAAAACAAACGGTGACATACAGAAACACACCGAGACTCACAAAAGCAAGGAAAAAAGACAAGAAATCATTTTTGTCACTAGATTTCGTCTTTTTTCCTCTCCAAGTGATATTTTCTTCTTCTTTAGCTCTCTTTCTATTTAAAAGAGTTGCTATTAAGGGCGTATTAAGCCTCTCAGTTGAATCTTTACTCGAAGCAAGGTCCCTCCGCTGATTTACTTTCATAAGAGCTAAGAAGGCATCCCGACTCATCGCCTCGAGGCGCCATCCGATCCAAGGTAGAACTTCGCTCCGGAAGAGCACTCCGTCCGCCAGCATCCCTAAAAGCTAGGGCAAAGGTACGTTTCCTAACTCATCTTCTTTATTTTGGTAGAGCATTAAAATAAAGAATCAAAACATGATAAATTGGGCATAAAATCAACCCTCCTTCG
>CANXYC010633096.1:0-27550 GCA_948193065.1 Aleurites moluccanus | reverse complement strand
AATTTTGACTGTAAAAGTCAAAATTACTATTTCGGTCAACTTTTAACCCAAATAGAAAAATTTTTACGTTTAAAATTCAAAAATTCACTTTTTATCAAAAATAAATAATTTAAATCATAGAAATATCGATTTCATAAAATTTACATATTTCACGGATCACAAAAATACAAAATGACCAAAATACCCCCGGATCGAGAATTTTTCAATTCGGGGTATCAAGGCATAACCAATAGCACATCGAGTTACATAAACATACATCATGAATTTTATCAACATATGAATATCAAAATCACATTTATCACTTTAAATAACACGTTATCATGCAATAACATATAATCGCCTCTTAACCCGGTCTAATGCCTAACCTCTACCACTACGATTTTAACCGATGTGTTACAAATAGGCCAAAAATGACCCCAACCCAGAAATTCAGCCCAAATAAAAGTGATGGGGGTAATGGTTGGATTTGGTCCATTTAAAAGATTATTATTAAATTAAATTAATATTTTTAATTTATAAATTTTTTAAATTAAATTAAATAATTATTATAATTAAATCATCGATTTCAATTAGATTTAAATATCTTTGATTTGGAGATTTCAAATCAAATATTTTTTTAATAAATTATTATTATTTTATTATAAATTTAGAAAAAACACCAATAAAATATTAATAATAAAAAAATTTTTAAAAATATTAATATTACACAACCCCAAACTTGTATATTTTATTAATTAATACATCTAAAATTTATATTTTTTCTCAATAATTAAATTTTTTTATTTATTTATTTTTAATTAATTTTTACAGATAATATTTTTTAAATTTCAAATTAATATTAGATTAAAAAATATGTGTTGTATATAAAATAAAATTAAATATATTTAATTATATATATATATATATATATAACTTCAGTTTGATTTAGTTTTGAAACAGAAAAAAAAAGCTCAAATTTCAAATTAAACCAAATTTTCAATTTACTTTATTTTTCAAACTAAACAAAATCAAATAAATTATAAAATTATCGATTTTAATTTGATTTAATCAGTTTAATTCGGTTTAATCATCTTGATTTAGTTTAATCAGTTTAATTTGATTTGATCGATTTGGTTGATTTAACTTCTACCTCTGAATGAAAAGATCCAAACAATAACAAATTTTATCTATTTTGATTCTTTTAAAAATAAAAAAACTCATTCTGCCTTTTGATCCACTTCAAAATAAAGTGAAATATGATGAATAACAGGATGAATCGAATAAAGATGGATAATATTCATTTATATATTTATTTTTTATTTTTTAAAATATATATATATTTATTTATATATTTTTTCATATATTTATGTAATATAATTTATATTTTTGTGATAAGTTAAAAATATATAAACTAAATAGAAATATAATATTAATAATTAAAATATATATAATATATAATTAAATCGAATTCAGATTGAATATTCATGTTCAAAATAAAAAAAAAATAAATTATTCCGCCGATTTACTAAATTAAACGAATAATATCTAATTTTTTGGGGGGGATGGGAGGAAACGAGTACTAACATCGGATTGAATTTAAAGACTTTAAGCGAAAGCTGATTCAGCCCAAGCTAAATGCCAACCTAACTCAGTACTACCCAAAAAAAAAGAAGCTATTTTTTTGGATTCTATTAATGAAATTTAAAAATATTCATGATTTTTTTAATTTTTTAATTTTAGGTATAATATTTTAATAAGGTTTAAAAATTAACAAAACAAAAACTCTTGATTAACTAAAAACATTTCAAGAGAACTAATTACATTTTGTAGACTCATAAAGAGAATCATATAAATATATTAATCTATAAAAGAATCATATAAATCCATTAATTTTGTATGATCATCTTCCTTTTTTTCTGTCTTTTTTAGTCTTATTTGTATTCAATAATTGTATTGTAATAATTATAATTAATAGGTAATAATTAAATAATATTAAAATATATATATGCATAAAATAAAATAATTGCAAAATTAAATTAAATTAAATAATTAAATAATATAAAAAAATAAAATAAAAAATATATTGATTCTCGATAAAGTCTTGAATTTATATATTGTTTCGTTTATTTTATTTTTAATAATAATTTAAAAAAAAGAAATATTTCTTAAAAAAACTACAAATAAATATATATATTGTTTCTAATATTTTTATAGTTTTGTATATTAAAATATTTAAAAAATTATCAATAATTCCTAAAAAAAATATCAATAATTCTTAAAAAAATTATCAATAAATATGTTTTATAAAAAAAAAATATGTCTTAATAAAATTAATCTTTGGGCTTAAAAATTACATTCAAAGCCAAATTGACGTAAATAGCCTGTAAACAACTTGACATGAAGAAACTCGCCAAATTCCTTTGCTTATTTTCTTCATTTCTCAATTTATTCTCTCTCCCTTTCTCTTATGTGATTCGGTCCATCGCCGGCCCATCCGAAAAGAAATGGATGCGTCGCCGTTCAACAGATTGCCACAAGATACACTCCACCAGATCTTCTCCTCTCTCACCCTCCGTCAAATCATGATCTGTAGAACAGTCTGCAAGTCCTTTAATCAGATGTTGACTTCATCTTCTTTCATGGATATCATCTCCACTCGATCCCCTCTTCGTTTCCTTGCTTTACGGCCTCCTCACCACCACTACCACCATCACCCTCCGCCTCCTTCTCTCCGCGTTTATGACCCCGACCAAAGCCAGTGGATTAGATTTAATCTAAGCTTTTTACCTTTCAGGTCTCCACAACCTGTAGCATCAGCTGGTGGTGTAGTTTATTTCTGGGGTGACTCGCCTAACTCGACTGAGTCAAGTAAGTCACTTCTGGTCTGTAATCCGTTGACTCGACAGTTCAAGGTGTTACCTCAGCTAGGTTCTGCCTGGTCGAAACACGGTGCTGTTTTGGTTGACTCAGCGAACCGAGTCATGGTACTTACGGAACTCGCTGCGTTATATTTGGCAAACACAAATGCAAATTCATGGCTAACCTTCTCATCGAATCTCCCATCAAAACCCAGAAGCCCAATTTTAGTTTCGGACTCGGTTTTTGCTTTATGTGATATTGGGTCTCCATGGAGGTCTCAGTGGAAGCTCTTTACATGTAAATTATCGAGTCTCAATTATCCCAATAACCTAAAAAACAGCAACCCAACACCATCGTCGTCCTCATCGAATCATAATCACTGGGTTTGCTTAGAAAAGCCCGAATGGGCTGGTCTCTTCGATATCATAAAACGTCCCCGTTTGGTTCGTGGGAACGGGAATAAACTGTTGATGATTGGAGGGTTGAAATCGACGTTCTCGTTGAACCCATCGTGTTCGACGATGTTGATATTGAGGTTGGATTTGGAGAGACTGGAATGGGAGGAAGCTGGGAGAATGCCAGTGGAGATGTACAGGTGTTTCCAGGAGTCAAGTAAGTTCAAGGTGTTCGGCGGGGGAGATAGAGTTTGTTTCTCGGCCAAAAGGGTGGGCAAATTGGCGCTATGGATTGATTGCGGTGGAGAAAGGAGTATTTGGAGGTGGATTGATGAGGCCCCTGCTGGTGGCAGTGGCGGCGATGGGCCATGGAGAGGATTCGTTTTAGAAGCTAGACTTGCTGCATTGCCTTGAATTGGTATGTCTAATATCCAATTCGAGTCAGATATTTGTATCTGTGTTTGTATTAACATGAATGTTTGATTTTGAGGAACTTCTTGTGTCATTGTTTGGTGCACTATCTGTACTTGTTTTATCAATGAGATATTGAGAAAAATGTTGTACTTGATTTACAGTTATAAATTGATTGTATGTAATGTTCTTCGGTAATCTTGCTTTTACGTTGTTTCTTCTTTTGAATTTGGAAATGGGCATAGCTTGATAGCGCTATGATTTTTGCATATGAAATTAGGGAATGAGGTTGAGTTTATTGTGGCATTTTATTTTATGATTAATGAGACAAGTGAGAGGGAAGAGTTATTTTTTATTATTAATGAGACAAGTGAGTGGGAAGAGTTATTTTTTATTTTTTTCATTTTAGAGGTGGAAATATAGGTTTTCTAAGGAGCCTTGTATACTTAATAGAATTTTTATTTGATTTCCATGTTGTTGAAGTATACAAATGGCAAATCAATGTCCAAATTTTTCTTTGCCTTCCTTAATTTAGGACTCATTCAATAACCTCTTCAATGTGGTTGTTATACATTACAAATTCTCTTTTCTCATGTTCTGCAAACTATTTTGGGTTTGCAAGCGGCTTTTCCAAACGCAACACTTCATATTAACCATCTGATTCATAGTACTTAATTTGGGAATTGTTAAAGGCATATGGTCTGAACCTCTAGTTGTGTCCTGATGTTTTAGGCCTTTTATTAGTTCAAAGGTATACAAGTGAGTAAAATATTAGTGTTTTGAGCAGTTTCTTCTGGGAAATGCTAATGTGACTCTTGGGGCAGGGTTTTCAATCAGCTTCATATTGCAATATATCTGCTTCTTGCTACTTAAGTGATGTTATTGTGAATTTGTGATGTTTTGTTTTGGCTTGTAGAAGTTTGAATTTGATTTATTCAAGTTATGAACTTATGGAGCCCAGTTTTTATCCTCACTTTGCAATACATGGTTCTTATCAATTTTAAGGAGTGAACTGGTTATGTTCTAAGTTTAATGAAGTAAATATAATTGGTCTGCTATGATCATAAGGTGAAAAATTCTAAAAATGTGAATTAAAAGGCTATTTAAAGATTTGTACACCAACATGGTTAGAGTCATTATATACTTACATTTGGGTTCAATAATCAGATAGAGATGAACATTGAAATTTGCTGATAGCAGCTTTGCTGCATTTGGTGCTGTTGTACTTCTAATTCACAAGGGAATGTGTGGAAGTTGGCCCATTAGAAAGCCAATAGGGCATAATGAAGTTCTGCTTTTCATGCATTACAAAAATGCTTAGCATAAACTGCTTATGATACTTTTTGGTATTTTGCTTAGGGATGATGGTGGAAATTTCATGCCAATCATATTCTGGATAATTGACTTTTTACATGCATGGATATAATAATCAAGTGTCGTAATGTCAGCTGTCACATTTTCTGGCACATAATTATTGGAATATGGAAAATGTCATGTGCATGTATTGGAGCAGACATTTAAGTATGAGAATTCCATAAGAAACATACGGCATAGATTTTAGATGAGTTTAATGCCAATTTTTCTAGGGCTTCAAATATGAGGAAATGGGGATGCGATTACATTTTCCTGATTCCTGATTTACAAGAAGATGACAGTAATTGAATATGCTTCATGAAACCATCTCCATTATACTCACTTGTTAGGTTTTCTTTTTTCTTTTCTATTTTTTCCTAATTCTTTTAATATATATTTCGCTAAGGTGTGCTTCTATTTTTTATTTCTTTTTGAATGAGCATTTTAGAATTGTCACAGCAATCCAAGACCATGACTCAACATAATAACCTGGTGCGGTTTTCTTTTCTTTGTAACAAGTGTTTTACTTGCTTAAATGGCAAATTGCAACCATGCTCGAACAGTACAGTTTTTGTTATCATAACCCAAAGATGGGGCATGGTAAGCTACAATTTGCATGGCTGAGCATAACGACTTGGTGGAATTTGATTGTGATTTCAAGATTTTGCTGTCCTTTAAAGGACTTTACTCTTTGAAGTTTAAACACTGACATGCATTTATGATGGATTAGAAGATATGTTCATCACAATGCATCAACATTATACAGTTGCTTGATTTTGGCTTATGATTATGGATGTGTGACTGTCATTGTCTTTTGTTTTCTTGATTATTTTGTGCAATCAGAAATCGCACTTGCTGCATGATTTTTGACTTAAAGATTATATATATATATTTGTTTATTTGTCTGCCAATATATATTTGTGTAGGAGCAGGTTTTCTGCATCTTACCTTAAACCTGTACGATATTTCTGTCAATGGAAATTTAGAAGTTCCTTTGACCTTTGATCTTCTGTACGCCATCGGCCTAGTGCATATCTAGGAATCTTTATATAAGTAATTATTTAGGACCAGTATAAAGAGACAGAAATTTTCATGTTGCACTTAATACTCCTTCCAAAGAGGACAATCAGTTGTTTGTCTTGATAAACATTAGTGGCGCTGATGGGAATCAGTCAGGAGCCCTTTATTATCCTCCTGCAACATGCTCTTTTCTTTCTCAATAGTAAAATTCCTTATGCAATACAAAATCCTAACCCCTATCACTGTCTGGAACCGCCCAAAGTGCAGTATAATGTTGGATAGCCTCACAAAGAACTCTATGTAGGACATTGAGGAAAACTCAATAAAATTTGACAAGTTCGAGTAAAATGATCCCAATTAATTTTAGGATTAAGGTTGAGTTGAGTTGAGTAAAATGACCCATTTTGAGGATAATCTACTCGCCATCCAAGGAAGTCTTCTTGATTGACAAGTCTATATTGGTCATGTGAAGCTAAAGGATCATACATTAAGGCATTCGCCACCAGTGTTATCTTCATCATGTCATAGATCATCAGTTGAGGTACTGTCACCATTTAACTCCTTGAAAAGCAATGAAAATTATTTTCATCTTGTATGGAAGTAATTATGTACTTTCTATTAAATTGATTGGCACAGGCAAGTGGTTGCCACATCACCAACACTCATGACTCATCTCAATGACGCAGTTGGATTTATTCAAAGGAAGCTTTCGGCATTTGATAGAAATAGCATTAACTAACTTGTCTTGCATATTGTCTGAGTTGGGTTTCTCGCTTTCTCTGTTCGGCAAGCTGATGCTACTTGGGAGTTTCATTCTTTTGCTAGGAGCTTGTTCATAATCTTCTGGGTTGAGTGGACGAAGATTGAGAACCAAAATTGTGCTGCTTGGGTGCAGGTTTCCCATCTGGAGGACAGAAAATTTGGGTGAGAAATACACTTCATTCATTGGTATTAATATGGCTCTATAAAATTGTTATTTTTATTATTAGATGGAGGGTGTTTAGTCCAAAACTAACAAGATCTCCTACAGGGCTGCACAACTTCTATCCTATCAGCATACAAAATTTCATGCAGAACAGTTTGGGGGCAAACTCAATTTCTGTGATTTTCTGGGAAGACGATTGAGGTTAGTTGGCCAATCTACAACTTGGTTTCTTTATCTACAGATGCTGCACATATTACCAATTTTGTGCACGCTCTAGCCCAGGCGACTGCAGCAGGTTTCCTCAGCTGCTGTAGGACTACAATTACCAATGTTTATGACGAAGCCTTCTTGCCACTGCCAGCACTTGCTGCTACTGGATTCCCCTTGTAACAACCATCATAATTGTTGATCTTTGGCGCCAATAAAGCACAAATTGGTCCCGCACCCTGCTTCAAAATTCAACAAGTCCTTGCTGCCAAGTGCCAAGCTCCCTGTACTTGATAAACCTGATTGACAATGAAAGACTTTTTGCGGAACTTCCTGCTGGGTAGCATTTTGCGGTTTAAATAGGCCCTCGACCTGTCAGCTTGATTTGCACTAAAAGAATATGCTAAAATTGAATAAAATGAAATCCAAAATAAATTTAAGCCAACGTCTGCTATCATCTTGTTTGCATTCAGTTGGATAATAATGAGATTTTTTTTTACTGAGGTGGTGTAGGTCCACCTGAGCCCTCATATACCTCAGTCCCTGCCTCTATGCAAAGATTAAGCATTTATGGACGCCAAGCTCCATAAATGTTGGATTTTGAAAGAGGAAAAATATAATAAAAGATGAAGTAAAATTTGGTGAAGGTTATGGCAGCGCACAAGTTAATGCTAAAAATGGAGAAAATTTTTCTATCTCCTTTGCTATGATTTGTTTCTACGATTTCGGGTTAAGATCTGTTACTGTAAAAAAACTACAAGAATCTAAAAACCTTTAAAATGAGAAGCTCACGCTTGTTCAGAAGTTTTATTTTCATATTATATCTAGGTTGGAAATTATAAGATGGGAGTGGGTTACATTTCATTGTACAATCCAAGAGCTAATAAAACTTCTCATTAATAAAATAAAATAAAAAAATTAAGCAAAGATAAAGTTTGTTGATAATGATACACCGATATATAATTTAATAATAGATCAAAAATCAGTTTCTCCTCTCTAATATTAAAAAAATAAAATAAAAAGGTTTGTCGACAATTTTTACAGAAAAAATCCACCATTTTTCAAGGCCAACATAAACTTGTATAAAAAAACATTCAAGAAAATTACCAAACTTGTTCCAAAAACAATAAATTGAAAGGAAATATTTTATAATTATATATAAGTAAAAGAAAAGAAAAACGAGAAGTTAATACTAATCAAATAAGACAATAAAAAAACTTTAAAATAATAATAATACGAGGGTTAGCGAAATTAAATTGTCTTTGTTCATGTAATTAAACTTAGAAGATTTGTCCCTGCCTAGCTGTAAGGTTTGTTTGTGTGTTAGTCTTCTTTGGGCTTTTGCCCCTTTTCTCTACCAAAAAAAAAATAAACTTAATTAAAATGATTTTTCTAAAAAAAACTTAATTAAAAAAATATGACAGTGGATATTTAATTAAAAAAATGGGATTATAGGGTTAATGACATTTATAATTGTATTTAATTAATATATATTTAAGCAAAATTTCAGGATTCTCATGTTCTGTCTTTTCTTATCAAATTATTGTAGGATTTTTGCATTTCAGGTGAAGAAAGCCATCATATAATCTTTTTTTTTTTTTTTTTTTATTAATTAATCAATTGAAAATTGGTTTAGTGTAAATTAAAAAGAAACTTATGACATCAACATTACTGGAGATAATTATAGGAATCTCATCACATGAAGTTTCAGTTACATGTTCATATTAATTTCATTTGGATTTAGATGTAATACTCCGGTTTTATTAAGTAGAGCATCATTAATTAATCTCTCATTTTCTTTTCTTTTTTTTTTTTAAAATAATAATTAATGAGTTATGAAATATAATTAAATTTTCCTTAATTTCAAACCTTCATCAATCTCATCTTATAGGATTTCAACATGAAATTGCATAAAATTCAAATCTTTTTAAAATTTAATTAATAGCATTATTTTCAAATTAATTCTAATATATATATATATATATATATATATATATATATATATGTTTTTTCTTTATGTTAACGTAGAATATAATATTGTATGCTTGAAAACATTAATGTCCAAGAGTAGGTGAAAGACACCTCAATTTCCTTGGCACAGACTTTTCAAAACTTATAACAGTATGTTTGCCACTAAAATGCGAAAAATCTATTAGGTGAACACATGACTCTCCAAACCTCAACCCTAAATTAATGATTGCTTGAAAAAATTCTCAAGTAATTTAATGCAAATCAATTTGACCTACTTTTTTCTTTATCTTCATTTATTTGTTCTTATAAAATTAAGTTGGTATCTGGCAAATTTTTTTATGTAAATATTAATTTTTTAATTTTTAATAGCTGTGTAGAATTTATTTGATTTTTTTTTAATAATAGTTGTTTGATATCAAATAGTTAAAAAATTATTGTTCACACAAATTTTTATTTGTAACTTTTTTAAAATATCTCTTATTTATTTAAATACATTTAACAAAATTATATAGCCTATCATGTACTTTAAATTATATATAATTTTTATTTCTCAAATTACATAGACATTATATTTAATATCTATATAATTAAAGGCATAAATAATCTATTATAATTTAAAATATAAAACATTGAAATATATTTTTTTTCATAAACAGATAAAAATTAATAGTTGTTCTTAGTTGTTATTAAATATATTAATAATAATAATAACTAATAATAATTTTATCAAATACTTAATAATACTTAATTATAAATTAATAGTTATAAATATTTTATCCGTCTTAAAGTAAATATTCTAGTTGTAAAATACATAAATATTAAGAAATTTTATTTTAGACTATTCTAATATTTACTCTCTCCTAATTAGGTATAATAATTTACTTTATTGTTTTAATATCTTTTTTCTAATTAAATACAATCATTTCTTTACTTTCAAAAGAAAATAAATGTTCTTATTTTTTAAAATTTATATTAATTATATAAGACCAAATATATGAGAGTATTATTAAAATACTAAGATAAAAAATTATTAAATTGAAATATATTAAAAAAATTAAAATATTTATTTTAAAAGGGAAGAATAAAAGCTAATGACTAAACATTACTAACATTCAAATTAAAGGCCTAAAGTACGTAATAGTCAGTTAGGCTTACTTGTCTTTAACGAATAGTTTTAATTATTTGTTAAAATTATCACTAATAATAATAATAATTTTCTATAAGTATAGAAAAGTATAGCTTGGTTATGATAAAAAAGAATGGACTTAGTTATACTCGATATATAAATCGTATTCAATAAGAAAATTATATGTGATTATAAAATGGATATAATATTATTATATTAAATAAAATAATAAATATATTTATAATAAAATTTTAAAATATTAATTATAAATTAATTTAATATATAAAAAAATAATTACACCAAAAATAGCTTAAGAATTTAGTCAAAGAAATTTATTAAAACAATGAAAAGATCAAATCATCTTTCATATGAAATATATATGGTTTTTAGATTAACTTCATTGAATTTTCTATTTGTATTTATTTTTTTCTTATTAAAAATTATATTTTTATAAATTGAAATTGAAAAAAGGACAATGATGTTGACAATACTCTCATCACTATATATTAATTTTATATGCTTATTTATTATAATCTAAGGTGAATATTATTATTCACACCTAATATAATTTAAAAAATTTAATATTTTTAATATTCAAGTCTGACTCAAAAATAAATTTAAATATCACAATTGTAAAATTATTATTATTTATTATCATTTTTTAAAATAATTTGAATTGAATCAAATATGTATGGGTATTTAATACTAGCCAACCATTTCATATGGTAGCAAAAGTTTATTGATACACGACGTATTTTAAATAAATGACGCGTAACTAAGTAGTAGTCCATTAAATTAGTTTATGCATGGAATGTTAATCTTTGACCTTTGACGTGGTTTTGTAAAAAAATACTTATTATGTATTGGCTCCAATAATAATTATACAAAGACTAGATACTCGAGATCCAAAGTCATGAAAAATTGTGACAAGTTAAGTTATTTATATACCAGATAAAATTATTAGTATAATTTAAATGTGTATATTAGCAAAATAAAGGTCAATTTTTAAAAAAAATTAATTTTTTTTATATAATCACATAATATATAAGTTCATTAAACTATAATTAAGATAAAAATTATAAGACGATAAATTCATCATTATATTTATTTTTTTTTAATTTATAAAATTTAAATTTAAAACATCAATTACAGTTTATCGCTTCTTATATGAGACTAAGGGAGTGTTTGAATGTTTTTAAAATGGATATCAAACGCTATTTTGAAATTTAAAAAATGTTAAACGGATTTTTAAAGTGTTTGACAGATTAATTCAAAACACCGTTTTGAAACTTAAAAACAGAAAAAATTTAAACTAGATATACTAGTTTATTTTGAAACGACACTTTTAAAACTCTATTTTTTCAAAACTGAATTTTCACCCAAACACCCATTAAAATTAATATCAATAAACATAGAACCTATCATTCACGTCATAATAATAATAATATCTCCTATTGAAAGGCTCGACTCAATTCATTTTGACCATCTCCATTTATAAGAATTTTCCACTAATTTATTCATGGCTGGCTAAATTGCTCTATTTTCTTTATACATGAAAAGTTTTTAAGGAGATGACTTGTCAAATTTGGATCTCTATATTTCCGATACTAAAATTTTTAGCAAATAATATTAAGAGAAAATTTTATTTAATATGTATAATTTAGTGTACTTTCACTTTAACTACCGAATTGAGTGCATTATATAAAATTTTATTAATTGGAATTTTAATCATTGAATTGGTTTGTTGGGCTTGTTTATCGGTTTGATTAATTTAACTACATTGACTCAATTAAAAAGATATCAAGAGTTGATTTATTTAATAATTAAGTAACTTTATTTTTATTGATTAAAATTTGAATATTAAGATGAGAATATAAATAATAAAAATTTAATAATTTTATCACATATATATAATATTTGAACACTGGGCTGAAATATTTTGAATATGGTATTTTATTGTGGTAAATATATAATTGTAATACATGAGCAAACGGGTCGGGTCGACCAATACATGAAATGATTGAACCCTTAATATACTAAACATGCACGTCTTTATTCATCTCTTTAAAACAAAGATAAATTAAACTATGTTACAATATCAAATGCTGAAACACGTTTTCTCTCCCACTGTAGAGCTCCTTCAACAGTCTCTTGTTTTTTATTCAAACATTCCTTTAATTTCCTGCATCAATATAAAAAAGTATTAGATTTTTTTTTCAATAATAATAAAAATAAAAAAAATACCAATATTAAATTTGGTTCTTTGGTATCTCCAATATGTGAGGTTTCAATCAAATTTGAACTCCAGTTGGAACCAAATATACTAAAAAAAAAACATGCACGGATGATGTATTGTAATGGATTACCTTGAACCTATGGAACTCGTCATAGTCTAGCTAGCTAGTCGTGGTGGGGAGGAGGGGGAGATGGATAGTAGTAGTGTGGAGGTGGCTTGTGGACTGGTGGTGGAGACTTGTACTCGTGGACTGGAGGAGGTGGGGGTGGAGACTTGTACTTATATGGTGGTGGTGGTGGAGACTTGTATTTGTAGACTGGAGGAGGTGGGGGTGGAGACTTATACTTATATGGTGGTGGTGGGGGAGACTTGTACTTGTAGGGCTTCTTTGGAGGTGGTGGTGGTGGTGAATGGTAAACTGGTGGGGGTGGGGGTGGAGACTTGTACTTATATGGTGGTGGTGGTGGAGACTTGTACTTGTAGGGCTTCTTTGGCGGAGGAGGAGATGGTGAATGGTAAACAGGTGGTGGGGGTGGAGACTTATACTTATATGGTGGGGGAGGAGGAGACTTGTACTTGTAGGGTTTCTTGGGTGGTGGTGGGGGTGAATACTTGTGTACTGGAGGTGGTGGGGGAGACTTGTACTTGTAGGGTTTCTTGGGTGGTGGAGGAGAATACACTGGTGAAGGGGGTGGAGGAGATTTGTATTTGTAATCTGGAGGAGGAGGTGGTGGAGATTTGTACTTCTTTGGAGGTGGAGGAGAGTATTCTGGGTAGTCTGCTGTAGTTTGTGGAGGCAAAGTTAATGAGACTGTGACCACTAATAGTGTGGCTATAAGAGAGGCCATTGGAAACCCCATGTTTCCTAAACCTCACTACAATGTGGGTTTTAGTTATGCTTCTCAAACAACACTCTCATCTCCCTTTATATAGATAATGTCTTTACCCTTTAACCTTAAAAACTAATCGTATGGTAAAATGGACTTTAATAGCAGTATTTGTCCTTGTAAAAAGATTAAAAAAATGAAATAATATAAATGGGGAATGGTTGATATGTGAGTTTTTCATTAATTATTTAGTTACTGCTTAGAGAAATGTGACTTTTATGTTGGTCTTGTTAATTATTATTATTTTTTTTTTCTTGATTTAAGACCGCAAGCTCGACAGGTAGTTATGTAAATATTATATGATATATATTAGAGTATTCTTTATGAACTTTCCTCTCTCTTACATCTCTAATTAATTTGGATCTCCTTTCTCCAGTCTTTACTTTGCCCTGCATGTTCACATTTTCCATGGCTTTGTTTGATATCTGTGGGCAACCATGCATGCATATTTAATTAATTTTTTTAATAATTATTTTAATTAATTATTTTAGTCGTTGTGCATGGTATGATTTTGTTTTATTTGCAATGATTTCTAGTGACTTTAACATAACATTAAGTATAATAAATTACATTGATTAATAGTTAATGACATTAGTCAATTAAAATTAATTATTATTTTATATTTATTGAAAAATATTTATTCATATTGAGTATATGCACGAGTACGTAGAATAAAAAAAGATATTGATATCTTTTCATTAGAAAAAATAAAAAGATAAAAGTGTCATATTAATTAAAATAATTCATCAATTATTAGTTGGGTTGGGTATATAAAATAAGTATTTACATATGTTATCAATGGGAAAATCAGAAATTCTAGCTTTTAGAAAGTTAATTACAGTGTAGAGGAAAAAAAAAAAGTTTAAGAAAGTTAATGGTCCATGAAAATTATTAGAGCTAGAGGGCAATGCTCAGTTTGCTCACCCATCTCTCCTCCATATAGCTACATATCTCTAACTAGAATAATTAATTATCTATTAACTTGTTAATTATGATTTCCTTTTCATACTTAATTTAATTGAAGCAAAAGTTTTGTTATAGGTAGGAGGCAGTCAATTTGATCTATTTGTGTGGAATTAATTTAGTCACCGACTTGATAAAATCTTGACAAATGCTAACTAATTAGAATAGCCGTAATCAATAGTACACAAAAGCAAAGGAGTTGGTGAAGAATGAGTAAAACCAGTAGAATCTTGTCTTGCCAAGAAATAGACATAGAGATAGTTTTTAAATGGAGTGCAAAAGCTATATTTGAATGTTTTTCATAGTCCATGATCTAGAAATAACTACATTATTATCATATAATTAACATCTAATCTACATCTTTTTACAATAACTAAGATCCACCCATATAGAGTTATAAATTCTTATTTTTTCGTAATTAAGTAATTATTTAACCCCTAAAATATTAGCTATATATATATATACATGTTATTGTAATTTAATGAGCAGTTCATTTACATCTATTGTATTTGTGTTTTTTTTTCTTTGATTAAAAGTAGGGTATATATCAAAAAATTTTGATCAATCATAAACAATGGGTCTCGAATTTTTTATCCCTTAAGCACCGGACTCTACCTCAATGGGCTTAGAGACTTCAAATATCTAGATACTAAGGTGATTCGACAACAAAATCTCTTGATATCCTCATTCACCTATCAAAATCCTCTAGTTATATTGAGTGAACTTCTTCGTTTTGTTCAAAACTTAGCGAGAGAATTAATATGTAATTTTTCACTTATTATTAAGTAAGATAAATTATATAGAAATAAGATTACAGATAAAATAAATAAAGATAATATTTAAGTATATGCAATATGATATTAGAAGGCTCACATAATTTTATAATTTTTTATTTTCTATTCTTGTTATAAAAAATTTCCTCTTTAGAATTAAGAAGGAAGATGTATCTTTTCTCTTTAAATTTCTTTATTTTCAAATTATTAATTTAAGTATGAGAGATCTTTATAAAATTAAAATAAGCATCTCATACTACTAATAATTTTGTAGGTCTAAAACCCACTATTTGAGCACAGATTCATTCAATAAGAGATTCAGTTTATTTATCTTAATCAAACTCCAATCAACAATGTATATACATATACGTAAGTGTATGTGTGAATTAATAATTAAGTTATAATCAAGGAAAAGAAAAGAGGGGAAACAATTGTGGAAAATTCAAGAATCAAAATTTTTTTGGCAGAGTTGTTGGCTTATGTAACCAATCAAACAAATCCTGAGAATATAAAATTTATAAAATGTGGATTAGTTTAGGTGGAGCCACGACTAGTAATATTATATTTTACGTTGACAAATATGATTTCAGTGTAATCAAATGTTGACAAAAAATCTTAAAAAATAATAATGATTTTAAATTCATATACTTATCATAATGTTTTTTGTTCTTTACTGAAAAGGTCAATAAAACATATTACTATTAAACTTTTATGATTTTAGTAAAGAGAAATGCTATTAAACTCAATAATTTTTTTAAATTATTATTGCTATTTCGCTACTTATGTACAAGGGCCAATGCAGAATTAGATTTGGAAGGCATAGTTGATAAGAGTGGGGAAGTACAAGGAATTAGGGTAAAAATAAAAATCTAGAGGGAGTTAAAATTGAATTAGTTAAGATGGCATAAAAAAATAAAAAAAATAAAATTTTGGAGTTATAATATTTTAAAATAATTAAGAAGTGATTATTTTTTTTCATTTTCTGCCTCATATATCTCTATGTGCGTTATATCATTAATAAAAAACTGTTGACTGTCAAAATATTAAAAAAAAAAATGATATAATACACATAAAAATATAAGAGTCAGGAAATAATTCATCAAACAGAACAAAAAATTTTGATTGCCTAAACCATGACAATTCACTATTGAAACAGTTAATTTTCTCAAGAACTATATATTATTTTCATTAATAATCATTAATTATGTATGTCTCAGGCTGTAATATTGAGAATGAAATTGGCTAGAAGTTCAAAAAAAAAAAGATAGAGAAATTGTTAAAATTTTGTTTTTCATCGTAGATTAGATACAATTAATCCAAATTTAAATTAAATAAAATTTTATAAAATATTAAAATTTTTTTAATATCTATTTCTTTTTATTTATAATACGAAAATAAAGGAAATAAGCTTCTCACTACTCTTTTGTTATTAAATCTTCTCTTTGATGTTATAATGAAAACAAGTTAGGTGAAGTGAGTATTGTAAATTCTAAATACAAAATCAAAACTTGCCTAAGATTTTGTAATAAATTCTTCATTGATGTGGACAAATTGCCATCTAATCTTGACTGTGAACAACTTGGCGGTGGAGTGAGAGATTGTAATTGTAAATAGATATTATAATTAAGATTTTAAATTAAGTTTGGCCGTTATTAATTTTTTTAAATAATCTTTTGGTGAAAGGATTTGAGTGTTAATCAACAATTTTCTTCTATAACTATTGTTTATCATGTAAATCAATCTAAAGCCTACCTAAAGTTTAAGGAGAGAATGGTATATACATATATATTTCGTTTAATTCTTTGTTTTTTCTAGAATAGTTTAATTTTCCTTTTCTTTTTGGAGTAAGATAATATTTATTAATTGGAAAGCTAGCTTAATATATATATAATTTTTAAGATAAATTAGAAGTATAAATCATGTTAGTAATTATCTCAGTTTGAAAAATTAAATTATGCTCAATAATTATTATTTTATTGACAAAAAATATCAATTTTTTTTTTTTAAATTCATATGATTACACATATAAACTCATAAATATCATTCCTGTAAAATCAGTGATAACCCTTTCTATATTATCAATTATAGATCTAAGATCTATGATCCAATCATTTATAAGTTTTTTAATATATATATATATATATATAATATGAATCATCATTTGCTCACAAAACGATGAGCTGACATCTTTTTATTTTATATTTATTTAATTTGAGACTATTTATTTATTGTAAGCAATTGACATCATTTTATTTCGTATTTATTTAACATAGGACTCTATTTATTATACTAATTTAAATAAATTATGGGTGAAATTTGAATCAATAAATTTAGATCGAGTTAGATTTTATCACCATTAATTAAAATTTATTTCCTAAATCTAACATTCAATTATTTATAAGTCATTAAATTATTTCATATTTATTTAATGTGATATATATTTTCCAACATATTAAATTTATAGGTATATTTATTTTGAAATTAATAAAGTATAATACATATTAAAGTAATACTTTGGCTATGTTTGATTTAACTGTTATAACAACTAATAGCTGATTGTTATAGATCATTAAGAATAAATATTAATATTTATTCTATTATTTAAATATTATTTTTAGAATATAATTTAATTTTTTATTAAAAAATATAAGTATTTTTTAAAAAAATTATATTTAAAATTTTTATAAATAATAATTATTTAACTACTTAATAACTAAAAATAACTAAACGCTATAATACAGTAAGAATCATAAAAAACTAATAAATATATCAAAAAACTTTACTCAACACTCACTTTATCTCTTTTTAACTGCGTTTGATACTTTAATTCTTCTATATAGTAATAAAAACTCGATATCTAATATTTAAAATTATTCATTTGCTGCTAACTATTTACTTTCTAAATATAAAATTGATAAATTGAATTCTTATAAATTTTTAAACAGATTTAAGAATTTTCATTATTTCTACAGTAAAAAAAATCTTAACTAGAAATATCATCCATGCCATTTTATTTTAATTTTATACAGCTAAGTAGGAAATTTTCCATGAGACACTTTTCAGTTCATCAATCAAAAGTTGAAATAGGAATATAATAGTTGGAACTCAAACTCTTATGTTTTAATAATTAAATAGGAAAAATAATTAAGTTAAATTAATTGATATATTTTCTTAATATTTTATGGATACACAAATTGGTTTTATTATAACAAGGAAAGTATATTATATTATCATGCACCAAGGAATATCTGAATACTGATATTACTGGAGCCCAATAGATAAATATAATGTGGAGAGATTTTATTACATTGATGATAATTCCTATAATAAGGAATATCAGTATTTAGATATTCCAAACACTAGATTTTAGTGTGTTTGTTTTAGTTTTAAATATTGTTTACTATTAAAAAAAAAAAAAAAAAAGAAAGATAGTATTTCTATTTTTTATATTCCAAACATCAGACAGAAAATGCTAGGAAAATCGGAAGAGCTCATCATCTAACAATTATTGTACAACACTTTTTGGGTCCATGAATGAACTACAAGCTCGTGTCCATTAAACAATCTATGCATCACCTTATCCCTTCACTACCTTGATCATGTAAAGCGCTAATAATTAGTGTTACGGTTGCCGGGATCAAGCAAACTGAATTGCTGGTTGTGAACAGATAATACATTGTTTAAAAATTGCAGATTGCCAAATGCAGGATAAGTAAGAGCTAGAAAACTGATTTGAATTTGTGACAAGTGTCTTATATAAAGTTTGTTCACCTCTTCCCACGACTTCCAGACCCAGATCTTGGACCTGGGTTCCGAGAAAACTGTAGCCTCAACAAGCTAGATCCGTGATCATGTTCATCCATTTTATAACCTGCAAAATCAATTCAAAAGGTTAGTATCACCTGGCATT
Organism: Aleurites moluccanus; assembly: GCA_948193065.1. Lineage (NCBI taxonomy): Eukaryota > Viridiplantae > Streptophyta > Magnoliopsida > Malpighiales > Euphorbiaceae > Aleurites > Aleurites moluccanus. The sequence continues at coordinate 8,535 of CANXYC010633096.1, read as the reverse complement.
TCAGAAAAGCAGAATGCTGGACATCCCCTGCATTGCTTTCTTTCAAGATTGACAAAAAGATATGACCTTGCAAAGCGCTCATTGCAGTTGCTGCACAGGCTGGATTTTCAAAATCAACAAAACAAAGGATAATAGGATCTCCACCACGCTGCATCATTGATGAATATAGTCATACTTCCAACAAGTCAACATGTAAGAAACCACAAATGGGTAAAGATATATCATAACACAAACACTTACATGCTTTGACTCTTTGCTCACAAGTCTTGCTTCCTTATATCCCACGAAAGGGCGAAAAATATCTAAAGATTCAGTAATGGAATACAAAAAACACGGAAGGGGGCTGGTTTGGAAACACATTGCCTCCTCGGTTAAATAATGAGTAAAGCAAAGGCCAGCATTATTGTTTAATATCATCACAACATCAAGAGGATACGAGCTACTTCCCTCCTTGTGCTGTCTGGGGGAAGTCCCTCAACATATAGAGTGCTGGAAGCATCTGGAGGTAGAGGTACAGTGTCACGAACAGGCCTAGCTATTGTATCCAAGTGGAGTTGACTACCAAAACCAATGTCTCGCCCATTTGATGCCAGATCAGGAACACTAGCCCGAGGACGGCCCGTTAAACCAGAGTCAAGTACCGGAAGACCAGTCATCCCACTGCCACCAGCCCTTCTCAACCCAACGCTTAATCCACTAGCTTCTCCAGAAGAAAAAGGAGAATTTTGCTTCAAAAGCAATTAGGTAGTATTTAAGCAAACAACCTTCTACATGAAAGGTGGAAAACTAAAAATATAAAAAGAGCTCAAGGTTTAAAAGACTACCGCATTTTGCAGATATCGGTCATATGCTGATCCAATTGTCTTTGTGTCCTTCACAGCCTGATATCTACTGAGGTCATCATCTCTTGGATAATAGTTATGAATCTCATGGGTTGAAGGCAGGCCTAAAGTTCTGAGATCTGAAAGCTCAAAAACAGAAACTTAAGAGCAAACTTCATTATCAGAATAATCTAATTCTCTGTCTAGGATATATGGGTATAGCATCTTAGCATTTAAAATTTAATGGAAGATAAAGTCGAGAAAACAAAAGGCATCTTCATTTGAATTTCAAGTGGCAAGGCTATTTAAGAGATCCATGATTTATGCATAACATTAGAAATGAATCAAATATCAACTTCTATGATTCTACCATACACCTTCACTTTTATAAGGATTTAGTAATAAAAAAAAATAACTACAATTTGGATCCCTAAACGGAAAGGTTTTGTTCTGGTAATAGGAAATTGCATCTAGAAATGACAATGGAAGGCACTGATTAAATTACTTGAAAACATCTATAACTCCCATTATTTGAGTTCCAAAGGGATTTGTCTTAAGCCCTCAACTAGAAAATCTCACATGAGAAGGACGATGACAGGGACCCATTAAGTTGAGGGGAAGGCAATTAGCGAATGTGCTTCAATTTATTTTAGGATTTTGCAGGAATGAGTTAATGGGAAAACAGCTTCACCATCTTATCAAGAGTCATAGTTAAATTAAGGATAAACACCAAATTTTGCCCCTGAACTTAACATGCACATTCAATTAGGCCCAAAATTACCTTTTAGATCAATTGAGCCTAGACATTTCATTTTAGTAGCAATTAAGCCCAATTTCTCTCTGAGTTTAACGAATGTAGAAGACACAGTCAAACAAGGTCAAAGGAAAAAATTTAAATAAAAATAATTATTGGTAAAATAAAAAATAGTTTCGAATTTTTCAAAACCCAAACTGCTTTGCACCACAACACCACCGCCTTTCTGTTCCTTCTCCTCTTCCCCTCTGCTTCTCTTAACTTTCCTGGGTCTCCCCCACTTCTACTTTGCCGCTTCCATACTAAACCTCATCCCGATGTGAGAAGGCGGCTTCAATTGTTGGCATTGAGGCAAGATATGGACAAGGATAGACACAGGTTGGTTACTCATATGGAAGCTCTCATTTTCCAGCAGGGACACACCCTGATGTGATTAGGAGCTTCAAAATGGTGGTAGGAATAGAAGTGCATTTATTGATGTGAATGAGTTGCAACAAGCTCTTTCTTCTGGTTATCAACTATTTAATGTTAGAACTATTAGATTGCTCATGTTTCTCTTCAAGAATCCACAAGATCCTATGCGAATTCATGAGCTTGATAATTTCATTTTATAATTTTCTGAATTTTTATGTATTTCTATGGTTTTGACTTCTAAATTACCACAAAATATGAAAAAAGTTTTAAGCTTTCTCTTTGAATTCCGTGGATATATTTAAAATTGATGGTTTGGTTCGAGGTATAATTGCAAAATAGTGACGTCGGCTATGTTTTAAATGGTTGGTTGTGGTTGTGGTTCTCTTGAATCCATTATTGATTGTTTCTCTTCTCCCTTTTGGACACAGGAGAAAAGGGTTGTTGGAATTTGTGTTTGGGAAGTAAGAAAATGTAAAAGGAAAATTGGGTTGTACATATTGAGTTGGGTTAGCTTTAGGGTTTTGAAGGTAGAGGGCTAGAGAAGATTGATGAGTTGCAGATGCTTTAATTTGGGATCTTTGATTTGGGTGATGAGAAACAATGAATGCCCCTTATCGAACATCTATGACTATAAGATAGGTTAAGTTAGTGTTCCATCAATATTTATATAAGTCATTTGCTTGCTTTAGGGCTAGGCTAAGCCTTGTTCTACGGTTAGGAAGAGCTCTTATTCATTCACCAGAAAGACCAGTTATTGCAAGAACAGGATTATCTTACCTTAGCCAGCTTAGAAGTTCATTTCCCATCGAGGAAGATCTATTAGTACCATTGGTTGTTGAAGAATTACTCATATGGGATCTTTGAGTGCTGCTGCTGAGATAGGCGAAATGGAAATGGGGGTCCTAACGAGTTTGTGGAATATGAATTGAAAAGGCTGGTCTTTTTTAAAAATTATGGAAAGAATGAAAATGGAGGTAAGCAGCTCTTTTCAGAGTTATGGAGATGGAGGAAATGGTGTATGGTGGTAGTGAAAGTTTCAGAGTTTATTAATTCTTTACTGCTCATGCGTTTATCTTCTAGCGTGTCCGACACGCATGGAAGGCTGGCCAAAATTGGACCCAATTGCTACTAAAATGAAACTTCTAGACTAAATTGATCTAAAAGGTGATTTTGGACTTAATTGGACGTAGATGTTAAGTTCAAGGGCTAATTGAGCATTTATCCTTAAATTAAAACATCACAAAAATTGTAGGTCTAATGAATAATAAACATATCTAACACCAAGATAAGCTCAATAAAGTTACTATTTTACAAAAAATGATTCATCTAAATAACAATAACGTTCATGAAGTAAAGGCAGAGCAACTTGTAGTAGCGTAAGGCAAAATTTCAGTTGATAAAATAATATGTAATAGCTAGCAGTCACTCTTGACTTGTAATTCAACAAAGAAAAGCAGAAAACAATTTAAGGCATTTTTTTTTCTACAACCGCATCGTTAACGGTACTTCGTATCAGAAACAAAAGCAGACCAAAAAAGAATCAAATAATGACAAGATAAATCTTTAGAATGACCTGAAAATAATGTAATATGCAACACAAATTGCATCAACGATAAGAGAACGTTTGAACTCTGATACATTTTAATAAAGCAAATGATGTTATTTAAAAGGACTCATTGTACTTCAAATTCTCTTATCAATTTTGTTAGGATTAAATGGATCCAGATCTCAAATAGTATCGACAATGGGTCCAAGAAAATGCTGGAATTCCTTTTAAAAAAACAACTGTATGCACTTTAAAAGCTATATAATCAGAGCAAAAAGCCATGTCTTCCATAGCCAATCCAAATTAAGAAGACAAGTTAACTTAATAAAGAATCATAATACAGGTCCCAAATATTTAATTAAATTGCTAATGATTTCCCTCAATAATAATTAAGAAAAAAGGAGTTATAATTGACGTCCTCAATTTGAAAGAAAAAGAGAGAGTACCGTAGTCGGAACGAGGTCGTTTTAGAGTGCCACCGGAGGGGATAAGAAGATGCTGCTGTTGCCGATTCCAGTAGCCGTCCGTCATTTTTCGAGCTTTCTAGCGATTAATTTAAGTGATACAGAAAGAGAAAGAGAGTAATTTTTGGAGTTGAATGAGAGATTAAACAAAAACAAAATCCCTAATTTCGATCAGAAAGATCCTGGCTTTGGATTTGTGGTTACTGGAACTTTTTTCTTTATTAAATCAGGGGAAGGGGGATCAAATTTTTTGGTGATTCAGTGTGGCCAGCTCCACGTATTGTTTTTTCTTGAGCCAATTGAAAAAGGCCACGTCAAAAAAGTTGTGGCGCGAAAAGAAAACGTGTTTCTACTGTTTTCTTGTAACCAAAATAGAAAAAAAAAAAATGAAAAGTTCTATGGTTCACTATTTTCTTTTCTTTTTTTTTAATTTTTATGTAACTTGAATTTAATTCTTAATATAAACAATAAATTTTATTTAATTATTTAAAAATAAATTTGGATTAAGATTTGTTATATTAGGCATCCATTTCCAGTGCGAATGAAACATGCCATGATTCTCTGCTAGAAATCGAAGATGTCACCCTCATTTCAATAAAAGAACCAGTTTGAAAATCTAGCTAATTAGAGATTTAATGTTTAGGGATGGTGCCATTTTAAAAAAGAGCTTTAAATGTCTAAGGTTTTGTTGTGCTGACAATCTAGAAACTTAAGTTTAGACCTCAGACATGGAATTTACTTGCTGTGTAACATGACAAATGCATAATCATACTAGAAGATATAGCTATCTTAAGCTAATATCACAAATAACTTATTATTATGCTTAATTTACTAGTTTCACTTTTTAATTCTCCATTCAGATTATGATATTCTTACAATGAACTTTCTGCATTTTAACAGTTGAGGATCTTGGTGTCCTCAGATTATAGCTAGTTATGAGCAAAGTTCTTAACAACTAAAAAGAACTGGGAAAGGATGGAAGAGTACTCGTAGGATACATAATTAAATATATTCAGTGACTCATTTCTTAGACTTTGATATTTTTATATGGTTAAATAGGCTCATAAACTTCAAGACTTATATGTTTGCATCAGAATTTGAGGAACAATATAAGAAAATATGCATATGAGAACTTTTTAACTTAACGAAATTATTTAACCTCATACCGATGAAATCTGGTCTTAGACACTTGTGTGTACAATAGTCAGTACAATTACAACAAAACTAATATACAAGAGGAAAAGTTCAGAAAAGAAAAACCCATATCAGAAACTAATATGCTATCATTTAACCATCCAAGGGTCATGTGACCCTCATGTCTTAGTACATTAACCCACATCAATGAATGTGCAAAGGTCATTAATTACTACTGCACAGAACTAGAAAAAGACGGAGCAGGAGGGAGGTCTGGTATGTCTATTGTTCCTTCCAACATCAGTACAACCTTCTTCATTGATGGTCGTGATGATGCCTCATCTTGGATACACCATAGTCCTACCTTGACCGCCTTCTCTAGTTTACTCTCCTCAATTTCTTCATCCTTGATTAACTTATCTAGTTCCCGAGCCTCAAAGCAATCGTAGACCCAGTTTGCCAATACTACTTCATTTTCTGGAACATCCATGTCCACATTTCTTCTACAACATATAACCTCTAATAACATTATTCCAAAGCTGTATACATCTACTTTGACAGTTATTGGCAAGTTTGTGTGCCACTCAGGAGCAACATATCCCCTTGTTCCTCTGATTCCAGTATATGTCTTGGACTGGTTGTGCATTAGCAGCTTGGATAGACCAAAATCTGCAATTTTTGCCCATTGGTTTTCATCCATTAGTATGTTTTCAGGTTTGATATCACAATGGATGATTTGAGTCTCGCAGTCTTCATGCAAATAGACAATGCCTCGAGCTATATTTAGTGCTATTTCAATTCTTGCCTCCCAAGCTGACTTTTGCTCAGACCTGAAAAGAAAGTCAGCAAGTGAACCATTGCTCATGTACTCGTACACCAGAAGCCTGTTAGTTCCATCATGGCAGTAACCAAATAGTCGAACTAGGTTTTTGTGATGAGTCCTTCCTATTACTTTCATCTCATTTCGGAATTCTCTTTCACCTTCAGTCACGACTCCCTCTAGCCTCTTGATTGCCACAATTTTATTGCCATTTGACATCACCCCTCTGAAAACTGTCCCAAAAGCTCCTCTACCAATTTCATCCTTGAAATTGTTTGTTGCTCTTTTGAGCTCATCATATGTAAATGATTTCAAAATAAGGTCTTCGAACAGTTCATCATTTCCCATTCTTGAAATCTTTTTGTAGTTCCAAACACGGTATCTGTAGAAAAGGATACCAAAAATTACCAGAACTAAAATTCCAAGAGCTGAGATTACAATGGAAGTTATAAAGATGCCTGTTCTTAGCTCTTGCTTTCTATCCTTGCGTTCACCAATGCTTTTCTTGATAAAACTTGTCACACTTGGTTCTACTTTCCCAAATCTGAATGGAAGCTTTTGCTTTCTGCATTGTTGGTCCCTATAAACTGCAGCTTCACAGTAACAGTCTCTTAAGCATTCATCTCTGCAAGCTTCTTTCGTGATAGATAGAGTAGAATATGCGTTGGCTTCCCATGATACACCTTTCACTTCTTCAATATCTTGTATATTCATGCAAATATCTACACTGATATTCCGTTGGCATCCCAAATTCTTCTGGCTCTGGTCAATGAAATCAAATCCAGGAGGACAAGCACATTTAGCAACCTTATCTACAAGAGTACAATATGCATTGGAGCCGCACAAGCCAGTTGGATCACACTTGTTGTCAGATGACTCCCATTCCATTGACCAATTACTGTATCGATCCAAATTATGTGAATAGAGCCGGAATATCCCATCGGAATCCATTGTCGCACGATACATAGCTTTACCATATATACTTTTTCCATCATTTAGAGTCTTTAAATTTTCACCATTAGCATTCCGCAGGTATAGCAGACCAATATTTCTATCAAAATTTAGAGTCACATTATCTCCAGAATTTCTTGTTTCTGATCTCCAGTAGAAATAATCTCTTTCAAATGGATACTCCAGTGTGAACATTACCAGGTTTCCATTCCTTCGCAACCTGAGTCCAAATCTTCCTCTTGTATGATTTGTGTTGGAGATGCTAGACACCAGCTGTTTCTCTGCCACTAGGCGCTGTCCTGGTAAAATTGTGTCTGTAGGAACATCAAAAGTTTGCCATATAATGTTCGACTCCGAATCCTTGAGTACAAAGTTACCAGAGTTGAGCATGGAGGCTGAGGTAGCAAGCTTCTGAGTATCTACAATTAGTTTTTGTTCACCTCGCCTCCGTTGCAGGATAAGCCTACCTTCACTATCCAAGATTAGTGTAACATTCCTGGACAAAGGTGGGTCATCCCGGTTTGCTGTCCAAATGACAGTTCTTTCCTGGATTCTTGGCAACCAGATGCCTATAGCAAAGCCATCCCCTTCTGGATAAAAACCGAAGGCGAAATGCCCGGATTCTGAAGACCAATATGAGATGTTAGAAGGAGTGAGAAATGAACCTAAGGTGATATTAGAAGAAGTTGGTTGAGCTATTGAGTTAGAAGATATGGAACTTAGAAGATAAGGAAGAAAAATGAGTAACATTGCTGCAATTCTTTTGAGGATGGTAAGGCTTGTTAACTACAAAGAGAGAGAGAGAGTTAATCCTTTTATTTGAATTTGTTAATATGTTAAAAGAATGTAGAAAATGTCGCTGCTCAATTCCACTAAATCAAAAATCTTCAACTTTCTTGAATTTGACCTCTTAAACTTTGAAAAGAGGAACAGATTGGTTTACATTCTGGTGGCGTTGCATTGTCTAATTCCAATAAGTCAAAATCTTCAACTTTCTTGAATTTGAATTTTAAACTTTGACATTCCGGTGATGTTGCATTGTCTAATTTCTTGGTCAATCTTTGAATGTCAACTCTGTTTAGTGGGACAATTAATTTTAATTTACATAGCACGTATTGAAAAAAACAAAAGCATAAACTTTAGGGATGGCAATGGGGCGGGGCAGGAACCATCCCCATCCCCACCCCTACCTTAGCAGGAAATTTCTATTTTCGTCCCCGTTTCACATACGGGGATAATTTAGTCCCCATCCCTATTCCCGTGAGGATCCCCGTTCTCCGTGAGGATCCTCATTCTCGCTTAAATTTTGTATTACTAAATTTATTTATATTTATAAAATTCATAAATAATAACTAAAAATATAAAAAAAAAATTATTTAGAAAATATTAATAAATTCAAACACAAAAAACATCAACCAAACATAATTAAAATATAAATATTTTAATACATAAAAAATATTCATTAATATTTTTAATAAAACATTAAAAATTCAGCATATATTAAATTATGAGTACTTGAACAAATTTAATCTAATAAGTGCTTTCAATAAACTCCAACAATGTCATAAGAATTATTTATTGAACAAATTATATATATATATTATTAATTAATATAATTTTATATAAGGAAT
>CANXYC010633074.1:0-23456 GCA_948193065.1 Aleurites moluccanus | reverse complement strand
GATGATTCCATTTCCTCTCTCTTCCTTCAGGAGTGGAATTTGCCTTATCTATGTAATGACTCCTTAATTGTATTTATGGGTCTTTCTATAGTAGCTCCATGGTATGTAATAATGAATTTAGTAATGATATTGTAAAAATGAAGACATGGTTAATGAGATGTAAATATTACATCATATATGCAGTGTGAAGTATTGGATTGGGAAAAATGATAACAAATGTGGAATGTACATTATAGCATGAGATGAGTATGGAAATAGAAGTGTTGATTTGTGTAGGTTGTGTTAATGTTGGTTATGAAGAGGGGGACTTTGGGTCCTGGGTATTATATTGTAAAAGTAGAGTAGTTATGGCAAATTTTCTGTAGAAAATGCAGAATGGGGTTCTACGGGTTTTGGTGGCCTTATGCCTTCCCCATACCCTAGGACCGTCATATCTCCTGAAATGGGGGATGTGACAAATGCTAACACATGAGCTAATGTAAGGCAATCTTTCAATTTCTGGAAGCGCATCATCCCACTGATACTTTACCTGCTTCTTAGTTAATCTGGTTAATAGTGCAGCTGGGGCATTAGTTAACCCAAAAGATAGTACCAAGAACTCATAATGACCATACCAGGATCTGAAATCAGTCTTCAAAACATCCTCTTCATAAATCCTCAACTGATGATAACTCGATCTAAGGTCAATTTTAGAGAAATAACCCGTTCCCTGGAGCTGATCAAATAAATCATCAATTCTGGGAATAGGGTATTTATTCTTGATGGTCACTTTATTTAGCTGTCGATAATCAACACACATTCTAAGTGACCCATCCTTTTTCTTTACAAACAACACTAGTGCACCCCACAGAGAGCTACTGGGTCGAATAAACCCCTTATTGAGTAGCTCTTACAACTGAATTTTTAATTCTTTCAACTTGGAGGGTGCCATCTGATAAGGCGGGATGGAAATAGGATTGGTATCTGGAAGAACTTTAATTTCAAATTCTATCTCCCTTTCTAGCAGCAATCCCGTTAATTCTTCTGAAAACACATCAGAAAATTCATTTACCACTGGAATCTGCTCAATCCCAGAAGACGAAATTTGAGTGGCCCATAATACTCGCCAGATATCCCTGACAACCTTTCTGTAAAAGCCTCCATGCTCCCAAAATAGAAATCAAATTCTTCATTAAATCACTACACTCCCCCTGATAAATAAAACTCTCGTGCCCCTCAGGATTAAATAAAACTTGCTTCTCATGACAATCTATAGCAGCAAAATTAGCCGAAAGCCAATCCATACCCAAAACCACATCAAAGTCCAACACCGGAAGCTCTATTAAATCCACTGAATGTTTTTTATCTTCAATCTCTACAATGCATATTTTATACAAATTTTGCACATTTATACTCTCACTTAAAGGAGTAGAAATCTCTAATGGTACACCTAATAATTCTTTACTCTTTCCCAATTTAACAGTAAAAATCGGTCAAACAAAAGAGTGAGTAGCTTCTTAATCAAATAAAACTCTGGCAGGTATATTCTGTATAAAAACCATACCTACTACTACAGTATTAGATGTCTGAGCCTCCTACTGATTCAAAGCGAAGACTATGCCCTGTCCTCGTCCACTAGATATTTGTTGGCCTCCCTGATTTGTCCCTTGTCCTCTACCTCTACTAGTCCTACTCCTACTGTCTGCCTGACTCATATGAACTGTGGGCTACGACGTTATAGGTGTGCCCCTCTAATTACCCCACTGAGGGCACTCTCTGATATAATGTCCTTGTTTCCCGCATTTTAGACAGGCTCCAATCTCTAATCTGCACACTCCAGTATGTCTTCGGTTAATCTGGCACACATAGAAACATTATGTATCTACTGTTGAACTCTCAGAACACTCTGTATAGTACCTAGAGTTGTGGATCCAACATATGATATGCTCTGCCCTCTACTAAAACCACTAACAGTAGGGTTCAATGGTGGCCAGCTCACCGGCTCAGAAATCCTGGTTGGAAGGTGTTTCCAACCCCTTTACTTTGGCTACTCTGACCTCTGAAGCTACCCTTCCTCTTCTACTCTCTTTCTTCTCTATCTTTTTTATACTTTGTTTCCATTTGAATAGCCTTCTCAATTAATTTAGTCAGAGAAGTGAACTCTATAGCTACCAAAGAATTATGCAGTGGCACATGTAAACCCCGTCTAAATAGGTCAATCAGGTTGGCCTCTGTCGGAGCAATACGAGTAGCATATCTGCTTAATCTAAGGAATTCATCTACTTACTCAAAAAACTCATTTTCCATTACTTAAGCTGCACAAATTGTACCATTCTGCTACTCCTAACTTCCTCTGTCAGGAAAATATCAAGTAACCTGCTTTTGAACTGATCCCATGTCAGAGGAGTATCACTATATAACTGAGGCTCTAAATGTTTAGCAAACCATCTCCATGCATTATCTTTAAACAATAAACCCACTAGCTCGATGGCTCTAGCGTCTAAACATGGCATCCTCCTAACAACTCTTTCCACCTACTCCAAAAAATCACTTGGATCCTCTCTTCTTTTTCCCCTAAATTCTGGTAACCCCATCTTCAGGAAATTAAACATTTTTACTCCTCCTTCATCTATTACCCGCCACCCTTTGGGTTGAACTAATGGTGGTGCTGGTTCAGCAACAGATGGGGCTGAGGTGGTACTGCAATAGAGGAGGAATTGGTACTACCGGTGGTTCCTATCGAGCTTTTCTTAATTCCTCATTTTCCCTCCTTAACTCTTGGATTTCCTATAGTAAAGCCTCCGTACTAATCCCTCTGCTAGATTCTGCCATACTGGCATCCTGAACTCTTCTTTGAATTCTACTGGGTTCCCTTGTTTCTACCCTAACTAAGGACTCATTGGATGCCACCTCTGGCTCCTCTACTAACGGTCTATCTACTGCTCCCCAACCTCGTCCTCTACCTCATCCACTACCTCAGGGTCTACCTCGAGGTGGCATCGTCATTATAAAAAAAACAAAAAGATTTATCAAAAATTACATACATTACAAAATACAAAAAATAACGGAAAGGAAATCCTATTGCTTCATGGTTTACCTATATCCTAATATCATATGTTATTAAATATATTATCTATAAAACCTATAGCTCTAATACCAAATCTGTCACATCCTCCTCTTCAGAAATGTGACGGTCCTGGGGTATAGGTAAACTTAAGGCTGCCTAAACTCGTAGAACCCTACAATATAGACAAAATATAGAGATTTACAAAATATTTGACAGAATTTCCTTTGTAATACCAATTATCCCAAACTTCAATTTTAGCCAAATAACCACATAACATGTAAGAAAAATATACTTCCAATATTTCCTCCTTATACCCCCAACTTCATAACATCAACAATATAAACACTTTTATTATAATAACCAAGCATATATTTTTCATTAGCACAAAATATCTAATATTCACAACTATACCCCAAGTTCCATGGAGCTCTAGAGTCACCTATTAATTACACAGCAAAAGAAAATATTTAAATGATTAACTTTATTGGTTCAGCCGGAGGAAGAAATGCTAGAACCTAATATCTAGCCTTGACCTGAAAAATTTTAAACATTAAATGTTATGAGTATTGCTGCTCAATGAGTTATAAATATATTAATAAACAAATAGAATTAATTAATTAGGTAACAAATCTTTACTACAATGAATAGGAATCAAATATAGAAATTATATTCAATGATCTTAAGAATATAATTTAGGGATTTAAGGAAAAGAAATTTGGTTCAAGCAATATAGATAAGGGGTCATAGGGTACAATTAAACAAATATGTATTCATGGTGAATTCCAATAATAGAAATAGAACTACAATAATATTGCAATATGAGAGCAGAGGCCAATGTTTGGGCATACTCTCCTACAATAATATTTCATAAGGTTGATTAGACCCTGTGGCTAGGATGTACACCCCTTCCTAGCAAGGGATAAATCATTATGCACAATGCCAATGTTTACTTATTGGTTCGGTATTTCTGTCACAAATTCACATAGATACACAGGTAAAGATTTAATGGATAATTAAATAGGATCACATTTAGATAAAATAATAATAAAGAGGTTTTCTGCAATGGTTCGGCCAAAACATAGATATCAAAGGAAATATTCCAAATTTTATTTGGTAATGCAAATGAGTTTAATAATATATCTATTACTCAACTTAATAGTCAATCAAACTTTTTCCTCACTCCTAACTCAAATGGATGGGCTTTTCCTTAACTTTGTTTCAACTATCATCCAATTTTTGAGCTACAATTCAAATGAAATATATTATATCACTTATTTATGCTTCAATTAAACATATTAACATTCAATTTGAAATTTCCCTTCATTTCCAACAATTCAACTTTTCCATAAACCCTAACCTATTCACATCTCTTTCTAATGAATTTATTTTTCAAATCTCACCTTATATTATTTGTTCACTACATCTAATAATATCATTACAACCATCAATTTGACTTAAACAATCCTAATTCAAAAACTCATTTCTCACAACTTTGAATTCAAGCTCTTAAATTCAAATGCATGTAATATCTTACTATTCTAACACCATATAACACCTATTTTACTTCTAATTTACTATTAGAAACCTTAAAATCAACTTAAAAGCCAAGTTTGATAAATTACCTATATGAACACAACTTGATATTCTTTCCTTTTTCTTCAATTCTAATCACTTATTTGAACTCCTATTCTACTTCTAATTTACCATTAGAAACTTTAAAATCAAATTAAAAGCCAAGTTTGAGAAATTACCTATATGAACACAACTTGATCTTCTTTCCTTTTTCTTCAATTCTAATTACTTATTTGAACTCCTAAAGTTTTAATTATTTGTAGGAAAGGCTTATTTAGATATGGGCTATGGAAAGTTGGAAGAATTTTGAATAGATTTAATGAAGAATTGAGAAAGAAATGGAGGAGGGAGAGAGAAGATGAAATTTTTCCATTTTTAATTGTTTTTATATTTAGTTAGTTAAAATGATAACCAATATGAAAATTTGGGAAAGAAATTAATTTAATTTTTTGTGAATTTAAAAGAAAAATCTTGAATTTTCTATTGAAATTCAAGATATTTTTCAACAAATTTAATTATGTTATTTTTAATTGAATAACAAATGGTCTAATAACAATTTAGGGAAAAATAGTATTTAATTAGGTTAGAGAAATTCAATTATGGGACAAATATGCACAAAATTGGTTTGGGTGTAGGAAAAATGCTAATTATAGTTTGGTGCGAAATTTTTGTTGTAACCGACACTGTGTTTGAAATTGGAAGAAATAAAACTCATTTCGGGTCTCTAAATTTTTCTTTAGACGTGAAAAATATAGATATTATGGCCCACCATACATATTCCTTTTCCTATAATGCCTTTGGTGATTATTCATATTTATGAAAATGTCATTATTTGTATTATGATTTATTCACTTCATCATTAATTTTCAATTGCCTTAATACTGCTAAATAACCTTCCTAATAATTTTAATCCCAAGTTAAATCTTCTAATTAACTTCATACAAATAAAATTCCACTGAAAATCTACCGATAATTAAGAAAAATTAGGTTACTGATTCAGCCTTCAAGAAAATATACTAAGGGCATCTTGATCTTTTTCTAAGGTGTTACAAAAGGTGGCAATATTGCTAGGAGATTTTGAAAAGGTAGCAATGTTGCTAGTAGATTTTGAAAAGGTGGCAATGTTGCTAAGAGATTTTGAAAAGGTGGCAATGTTACTAGGATATTTTGAAAAGGTGACAATATTGCTAGGAGATTTTGAGTATAATTTAGGATGTCTTAAATTGAAAAGAGTCTGATGTGATACAATTGAAAATGTTTTGCTGTGATGCAATTTGAAAGGAGTCTAATGGAATGTAATTGAAAAGATTTTGAGTTCAAAAAGTTATACCTTTTCTGATAATATAAAGGTATCTCCTCATTTTGTTTGCACTTTGCTTTTGGTTATGATTTTGTTCTTTGCAGATTAAGTTTGTCGTACTTACCATAATGAAGTTGGCTTTGTATGGATATTTAGGAAGAATGGTTTCATCAGTTGGAGGATACTTGTCCATGCTATTTGAGGGACCGTTAGCTTGTGCTTCTTATTTTTTCTGTCCTTGTTAGTTCCAAACTAATGCAGGATGATACATGATATTATGACTTTATGGATGTCATGCATGATACTACCTTTAAGATGATTTAACACTAAAATTCCATGTTTGAATTAAATGCATACATTCATTTATGTGATCCTAGATGATTTATGCAGTTAATATGAAAATTCAATACATTATGCAATGAGGCACAATGGAATGCAATGAAATGTCCTTTTGTTTTGTTTTCTTTTTTTTAGGAAAGGTCTTTTGGGAAAAAGGGTAACTTGGAAAAAGGTTGACTTGATCACTTTGATAGTCTTTAAGGCTAAGAGATTTCAACTTTCTCACTTGGCCTTGATTTGGATAAAAGGAGATTTTGATAATGTTGTCATATTGGTAAGCATGAAGAATCATCTTGGAAGGTTGTGGTTAAGTTTGGCCTCGAATTGGTTGATTTTGTGTTTGGACCAAAAGGATTGGTTTTGTTTGAGGTATGGAAGTCTTTTTGCTCGGCTCTTTCATTGGATGAACTGTAAGCATAATGGATAGCTCTGGCTCAACTTCAAAGGTCATCTAACAATAAGACTGGTTCACTCTAATTAAATTTTTCTAACAACTTTGGATTTCTTGACAGCAACCAAATTTTAAAGGCACAAACTAAATCCAAGTTAGAAAATTCATATGGTTGCTTTATTAAGGATATGGATGCCCAAGGATGACTTGAGTTGCATTTTTCAGATTGCTTATTTTTATTATTTTTCCTTTTTCTTTCTTTTCTTTTTCAAGGAGCTCAGACTTCAATAATGAGCTATGGGCTTTTCATGTATGGCTATAGGTTTTGATGATTAGGTTATTGTTTTGTTCCTAAAACTTAGGAAGGTGGGATTAGTTTTGGGAGGTTTTATGAGTTTGCTATTGTATACTTAACTATTGGTCACGTGCCCTTAGGATAGGGTCATGACAAATCCAGTCATTGTTACTTGATTTATTTATGGCTAAAGATTAATTTTGCTCCAACTGCTGAGGATTCCACTTATAGTGTAAGAGAGAGTTAAGGTTCAATGGAGGAAGAAGAGCCCTCATTGTTAACTAAAGCAACAAAACTGTCTCACGCTTTCTTTTTTCCTTAAGTTTCTTCCACCATTTTGGATATTCATGAAGATTGAAACAAACGTCTCTAGTGTGCTTTATGTTCCCACAATGTGTGCACCCTTCTTCATCAGTTTATGACTTTGACTTCATTGAAGTTCTAGGTTTCCCATTCATTGTCAAATGAAATCAAGACTATTGTGATTTTTGTCCCCCTTTTGCGATCATAGCCATACTGGATATGGTATCCCCCTTTGTTAACATCACCGGCGAACATATTTATAGGCCTTTTCTACTATAGGAAATGATTGAAATTGAAGCACATCAGCTCGCACCATGTTTATCCATAAAGGTATAAACTATATCTTTTTGTAATATGGAGTTATATTTATGGATATCACCTTCACACATCATTGGATTTGGATGCTGAAAATCAATCTCTCCAAAGGCCTTAAAGAGTGTTGTAATATGTCTTAATCCTCCACTTTGTTTAAGTCTAGTTACCTTCCTCTTGAAGTCATAGACTTATGAACTATTAGTGCCTGTGAGGCCTCACCCAAGCACCTCATCCGGGTCCGCTTTAAATGGGATCAGAATGCTCATTTGGGACAATTTCTCATGGAGGAGACGACCTTAGCGCCTTTTATTTTGAAAATGATTTTTGATTTTTGAAGTCGCCACCTTAAGTTATTTTTATTGGGAAAATTTAAGGTAAAAATCCATTTTGACTCCAATTTTATCCCAAAGGAAAAAAGTGCACTAGTCTTTGAAACCAAAGAGGATTCGGGAACTAGGTTTTTGGTTGAACTTGGCTTTTAATTGAACCTTGATTTAAAATGATTTTCATGAGCAATTAAAAAAAGACACATAAGATACATGAGCAAGTAAATAAATGGATGAACAATTGAAATGTAATCAATCAAGTAAGACAATTAAAAGAAAGCGATAAAAGTAAATTATTACACCTCAAAATCCCAAAATAGGAGATATCAACTCTAGCCCTTATTGGTTCTAGGTTGATCACACATTCCCCAAAGAATACATTCAATAAATAAAGTAAAGCAAATAATCAAAGCAAAAGAGATGGTTTTTTTGTCTTTTTTGGATTTGAAACTTTCATACAGCTTGCCTGCGTATCCCGTCGAATGGAAATCAAAACCTACGCAGTTCTTCCTTCTCACGAAGGAGGGTTGATTTTATGCCCAATTTATCATGTTTTGATTCTTTATTTTGATGCCCTATCAAAGTAAAGAAGATGAGTTAGGAGACGATACCTTTGCCCTAGCTTTTAGGGATGTTGGCGAACGGAGTGCTCTTCCGGATAGGAGTTCCACCTTAGATCGGATGAAGCCCGAGGAAATGGGTCGAAATGCCTTCTTAGCTCTTAAGAAAATAAACCGACAGAGGGACCTTGATTAGAAAAAATATAACTTTGAGGCTCAACACGCCTCTAGTGGCAACTCTTTAAATTCAAAGAGAGCTAAAAAGAAGAAAATATGACTTGGAGGAGAAAAAAGACGAAATCAAATAGTGAAAATTTAAGCTAAATGATTTCTTGTCTTCTTTTTCTTGTCTTTTGTTGTTCTTATATCTTCTTGTGTCTTTTGAAAGGTAGGGGGAGGCTTCCTATTTATAACAGGAGCTTGGGGGGTTGAATCCTATGATTTCCAATGTGGGATTCGGAAGAAAATGAGTTCAGAATGGAGTTGTCACCGACAAGAGGAACTGTTGCCGCCGGAAGGGGGTGGCAGCTCCTCCAGGGGGCCTTAGCGGCACAGGGTCTGAAGGAGGGCGACAGCAGTGGCAAAGAGCCATATTGCCCCCCTTGGGCATGGCAGCTGCCGCCTACCGCCACCCTCTCTGGCGTCAATGCCATACCTGAAGGGCGACACCTGTGCCCAGACTTCATTCTGAGGCTGTTCTGAGTCTGTCTGAGAGCGGGTTTGGTTCTGAGGAGTGTTATTCGGGTTGGCATGAGTCCAAGGGATGTAAAAAATGAGTGTTCACAGATGCCCCTTAGCATGGTTGCTTTTCTAGAAAAATAATCATGATGATAGTGAACACAGGCTACCATGATAAGGTAAAGATATCCTAAGGCTATCCTAGGAATGGTCTAAAAAGCTTCTAAAGCTACCCTTAGGATGGTCTGAAAAGTTTTTAAGGCTACCCTTAGAAAAGTTTAATGAGATCCTAAAGCTACTCTTAGGATGGTCTGAAAAGTTCCTAAAGCTACCCTTAGGATGGTCTGAAAAGTTTCTAAGGCCACCCTTAGAAAAGTTTGATGAGATCCTAAAGCTACCTTTAGAATGGTCTGAAAAGCTCCTAAAGCTACCCTTAGGATGGTCTGAAAAGCTTCTAAGGCTACCCTTATAAAAGTTTGATGAGATCCTAAAGCTACCCTTAGGATGGTCTGAAAAGCTCCTAAAGCTACCCTTATGATGGTCTGAAAAGCTTCTAAGGCTACCCTTAGAAAAGTTTGATGAGATCCTAAAGCTACCCTTAGGATGGTCTGAAAAGCTCCTAAAGCTATCCTTATGATGGTCTGAAAAGCTTCTAAGGCTACCCTTAGAAAAGTTTGATGAGATCCTACCTTATAAAAGTTTGATGAGATCCTAAAGTTACCCTTAGGATGGTCTGAAAAGCTCCTAAAGCTACCCTTAGGATGGTCTGAAAAAATTCTAAGGCTACCCTTAGAAAAGTTTGATGAGATCCTAAAGCTACCCTTAGAATGGTCTGAAAAGTTTCTAAGGCTACCCTTAGGATGATATGAAAATATCCTGAAGCTACCTTTAGGAAAGTTATTCTTGAATTGTGTTAGGTTTAAGATGTGAAACCCAAGGATGACTTAAGATGATTGATTTTAGAAAAAGAGAGGCCTAACTCTGCTATAGGTCTCAGAATGAGAGATGCTAACTCTATGCTAGGCTGATAAGAATGTTGTGCTAAAGATGATATTGGTGTTATGCTAAGCACATAGGATGAATGTTCAAGAGTTTTGGCTTCAAGCATCTTTCAGGGTGAAGTCAGATGGAAAATTGATTTTTGATTT
This sequence comes from Aleurites moluccanus, assembly GCA_948193065.1. Classification (NCBI taxonomy): domain Eukaryota; kingdom Viridiplantae; phylum Streptophyta; class Magnoliopsida; order Malpighiales; family Euphorbiaceae; genus Aleurites; species Aleurites moluccanus. The sequence continues at coordinate 13,183 of CANXYC010633074.1, read as the reverse complement.
CAGACATCTTTCAGAATGAAATCGGATGGAAAATAGATTTTGATTTCAAACATTTTCAGAATGAAATATGGTGGAAAATGGATTTTGATTTCAAACATCTTTCAGAATGAAATCGGGTGGAAAATGGATTTTGATTTCAAACATCTTTCAAAATGAAAGCGGGTGGAAAATAGATTTTGATTTTCAAACATCTTTCAGAATGAAATCAGGTGGAAAATGGATTTTGATTTTCAAACATCTTTCAGAATGACATCGGGTGGAAAATGGATTTTGATTTTCAAACATCTTTCAGAATGAAATCGGGGTGCAAAATAGATTTTAATTTTAAAAAATGGATTTTGATTTCGCCAAGGGATGCTTAAGCTTAAAATGATTTTTGGCTAGCCAAGGGCTACTTGGGCTTAAAATGATTTTTGGTTTGCCAAGGGCTACTTGGGCTCAAAATGATTTTTAGTTTGCCAAGGGCTACTTGGGCTCAAAATGATTTTTTGGCTTGCCAAGTGCTACTTGGGCTTAAAATAATTTTTGATTTGCCAAGGGCTACTTGGACTTAAAAAGATTTTTGGCTTGCCAAGGGCTACTTGGGCTTAAAATGATTTTCGGCTTGCCAAGAGTTACTCGGGCTTAAAATGATTATTGTTTTTTTTTTCAAGTTCAAAATTAAATGAGTGAGGCTTTAATGATATGTGACTTATAAACCTTTGAGTTGAAGGAAATGTGGCATGGCTTAAGGGATTTTCCAAAGTCCGAGGAAATAATGCAATTTAGGATGCTCTAAATCGGAAAGAATTTAATGAGATACAATGCCCTAACTCTATGCTAGGCTAAAAGTGAAAACCTAAGCTCTTTAGGCAATCGATTTTTTTTTCAAAAGAGCAAACCTAATTCGGTTCTAGTTTGAAAAATGCAATTATCCTTGGAGGGTTCAATGAGCTTTGATTGACACTAATTGAGACTCTGAATTTGCATCTGCATTCTATTTCTAATGCATGTTTTGACAAATCTAATTCCTTGAACCAGTGAAAGGCTGATATGCATTGTAAGGTGACAATTTATGAGAAATGTTAGATTGATGATTGAAATTTTAGTAGAATGCCCCACTCTTTGAAGGAAGGTGACTTGTGGAAAGGGGTAGCTTAGTCATTTTGTTGGTCTTTGAGGGTGAGATTAAGGGCGTTGATCTCGGATTAATGGTTGCATCAAGTTTGATCAAATGGTGAGATTTTGGCTGATTTGGTATTATGGATTTGAATAGAGTTTGATCTTGGATCAAAGGGTAATTTTAGGACTTGATCTTGGATCAAAGGTTGAGACTATGGTTGATCTTGGATCATGGATTTGAATAGGGTTTAGACTAAGGGTTGCACTTGGGTTCTTGTGGAGATGACCCATTTTTGGAGACTGTGATTCAAAGAGATGGCCTACTTTTAAGGAATGATGACTTAGATCACTTTGGTGGTCATTAAGGTTTGAAAGGGAGTTGGCAATTTGTTAGGTAGTGACAATGGAGAGGTGAGGTTTTGAAGGCAAGTTTTGACCGAGTATGTTGATGCCATACTCAGTATTGATTCAAAGATTAACTTAGAAGGATGAGGTCAGGTATGTTTTATCGAAATGGTTTTGCACTCTTAAAGGTCAACTATGTGAGTTGGTCTTGTCGATTCGATTTTAGACACCTAATGGAAGGCTATATGGATTGGTTTTAATTTGGACCGAAGGTTTGGATTTGAGAGTTGGTCTGCTTGGTTCATGCCAAAGATGACTTTGTTCAATGAGGTTTATGGAAGATGAATTTATGGTTGGCTCTATCACAAGCTAGAGGCTTCTTTAGATGGGTTCGGACTTTCAAAAAGATAACTTGGCTGCTTAGGCTCATGGACCTTGATTTATGATCCACTTTTGATTCCATACCTGACCCAACTTCAAAAGGGCAATAGGTTTTAAATTTGGTAATGAGGGCTTGGCTATTCAGACAATCCAATGATCACTTGAGAATTTTGACTTTGGTTTCACTAGTGAAGATTAGAGGAATCTGAACCCTTTTTTGCTCAAACTATTGAATCCTTTTTGCTTTGCCCCTTGAGCCTAGACTTGCTTTTGGGAAATGGGAGGTTTTTTGAGTTTGTCTTATGGGAAAAAAAGCGGAGCTATTCCTACTATTTGAGATTGAAAATATTCTTGGGGCTGACACTTTGTCGATTTGGACCAGTAGGATTGACACATGGGTCAATGACTTGATTGACACTTTGTTAGTTGGATTCTTTGAAACTAACACACGAGTCAAATGACTTGAAAGAAAAGTCATTCATCATGAAAGAAAAAGACTCTTTGATTTGATGATTTGGACAATCGACTCAATGAATGATGACTTTGGATTACTTATCCTTTGATGATGAATTTAGCCACAGTGACTAGATGTTGACTTTAGAAAACGTGCCCTGATGAGGGATTAGGGTAGTTTAGCCATTTAACTGCTTTGACTAAGAGATGTGACGATTGACACAAAAGGACATACCCCTGATGTGGGACAAAGATAACTTAGACAATTAGCTAAGAGATGTGACAGATTAACATGATAGTCATTTGACACGAAGATACTGAAATGACTTTGATGACCATGGCGAGGACTTGTTAGCAACTTTTGCTATGGTGATTGACTCAGAAAATGATTTTTTTCTTTTTTCTTTTTCTTTTTTTTTCTTTCCCTTTTTTTTTTATTTTGCTCTAATTTTTGCTCGAGCTGCCCTTCCGTGTTTTCAACTCACCGAGCTGTTCTAATTTTTGCCTAAGCGACTTTATTCAGGTTTTCAACTTAGCGAGCATGAACCAAATAATCTAGGCACAAAAAATGATAATTTTATTATGTTTTGGACTATACCCAAGGTGGGTTGCCTACGTATTTCACACATCAAATTTTTCTTTTGGGAGAATCAGGTCCTCGTAGTTCTGTTCATACAATGCATCATCTGATTACAATGGTTTGAAAAAAAATCATTTCCATCTAATCCATGAGTAGAATACCTTCGCCATACAGGGTTTTCTTTGACATATACAAGCCAGCCCAATTAGGCTTAAATTTTCCTCTTAATTCCTGAACAGGAGCTCTGATTTCCTTTAATACCAAATTGTCTTCTTCCAACCCTCTGATAGTTACTCTCTTGTTAAAATGTCTTTCTTGAGACATACTTTAGATCAAATGTCACCAGTTATGCCATTCAACATGTCATTTTGCTATCAAAAACTGACCTCTCCATAAAGAATTTGAAGGAGCTCTTGTCTGCATAAGTAATGAAATAACTTAAGTAATGTTAAAGCTTAAAGCGATGCACAATTGCTTGATTTGGTTGTACTTAAGCATGAGCTAGAATTTGCTTATTCAAATGATAGATGGCTCTTTATAAGAATTTTCGGCATTCTGGGCAAGCATTGCTCTCATGGCTTCTTGAGTAACAGAAAGGTATAACAAAAAAGGTTTACCAGGCCTAGGCGGTTGCAAGACAGGAGGATTTAGCAAGTACTGCTTGATCTTTTCTAAAGCCTGCCGACATTCATCATTCCATTTCTTAGGAGATCCTTTCTTTAATAACTTAAAGATGGGTCCACAAACATCAATCAGTTGAGAAATGAATCGACTGATGTACTACAAACGCCCTAGAAATCCCCTAATCTCTTTCTCTATTTTTGGAGCTGGCACCTCTAAGATGGCTCCTAATTTAGTTGGGTGTACTTTTCTCCCCTTTTTACTGACCATGTGGCACAGGAACAAACCTGAGAATGCACCAAAAACACCCTTTGTCGGATTCAACTTTAGATTGTACTGTCTCAATCTAAGGAAGAAATGCCTTAATGCATATATGTGTCCTTCTGCTGTTTTGGACATGATAACCATGTCATCAATGTATACTTCCACATCCTTGTGAATCATGTCATGAAAGATAGTTGTAGCCATTCTCTGGTATGTTGCCCCAGCATTCTTTAAACCAAAAGGGAAAACCTTGAAGTAATAGGTGCCCCATTCTATCACAAAGGCTGTTTTTTCCTTGTCAGGTGGATAGACTTATATTTGATTATACCAGCATATAAATCAGTCAAGGAGACCATCTCAGATCCAGCCATGCGGTCAACCAATAAGTCTATATGAGATAAAGGAAAATCATCTTTTGAACAGGCTTTGTTTAGATCCCTGTAATCTACACACATTCTTACTTTCCCATCTTTCTTGGGCACAAGCACTATGTTGGCTAGCCATGAAGGGTAAGTGACAGGTTCAATGAAACTATTCTTCAATAACTGGGAACTTCTTGAGAGACTATTTTGCCTTTAACCTTCACAAGTCCTCCTTTATAGGCTTCATATCTTTATGGGTTGGAATCAATACTCGTCATATGCTCGGGTGCTTAGACAAAGCCATCTAAGAATTCCTGAACTGTTTTGAATAAAGAAGCCTTGCAAAATGATGATGCCATGTGTGCAATTTTCAATTCATTATCTGTGCCAAAGTTAATTGATTTTTTTTCTTTTTTTCTCTTTTTTTCTTTTTTTTTTTTCCTTTTTTTTCTTCTTTTTTTCATCATTTTCTTTCACATTGATATTTTTTTTCACTCAAATTGGATAAAACAATTAAAATGAAAAGAAAGATATAAGAAGAATTCAAACTTTTATTATGAAAAAAAAATACCATCATCCATGGTTACATCAAAGTTATAGGAAAGACCAAAAAGGTTGATTACAAACTCGAAAAAGGAAATGAGAAGAAACAAGACCGAAAAGACTAACTATGACTCATATTTAGATTTAGACTCTGACTTGAATTCAATCTCGGATAGGTCAGATTAACTGGGCTTGAATTCATCCATAAGCTATGCTAATTTGGGATTTGGTTGGTTGATGAGGTGGGGTCTATTTCCACTTACTTTCCTCCTAATCTGAATCTTCAGACCTGAAGGGATAGATGACAGTTCGAAGGTAAATGGGGGCGTCAGGTATCAAACCAGGGGGAATGATATCTCCAATGTCAATGAGATCTTGGATTTTGTGTCTTAAGTTCTTGCACTCATCTGTTTTATGCCCAACACTTTGATGATAATCACAATACTCATTCATATTCCAGCTTTTAGGCAAATGGTTAAGAGGCGCCTTTGATTCTAAAGGTGTGACCAGTTTAGATTCCAAAGCCTTCTTGTAAATGAAGCTCAAGGGCATACCCAAATCCGTGAATTTCCTTTTCAGAGACTGACTCTTTTGTTTGGTAGAGGTAATGGAAGTGAAGGTGTTATTCTGCTTGTATCTTTTCTCCATTATATGGCCCTGTTCTAACACAACAGTATTGAGCTTCACAGACTTTTCCATGGGTGAATGGATGAAGGTTTCCTTACCTTGAAAAGGATTCAAGGAAAAGTAAGGGTTGGTGTTGGTCAGGTTAACTTGAGGTGTATTTAAAGAGCTTGGATCAGCTGGTTTGGGCTTGGTCTGATTCATGGATTTTATGTTATCAATTTGGGAATTCAAGGCTTTGGTCACATAAGCCAGTGCATTGTGGAAGCTGGTTTGTTGAGCAGTCATGGCTTTAGAAAAGTCAGCCTGTTGAGCGATCAATCTTTCATTGAAACTGGCTTGTTGAGTGATTAAGGTTTCATTGAAATGAATTTGTTGGGCACTAAGGGTGGAATTGAACATGGCTTCAAAATTCTCCTCTTGCCTTTTGATGAGGGTAGTGAGAAGTGTGTCAATGGCATCCATATTGGTTGGGTTAGCTATTGGTACCTTTTAAATATAAAGAAAGGGATTAGTGCATGGAAGAGAAAACCTAATTTTGTTCTAAGCTTTAGGGAAAAGGAAACCCTAACACTGTTCTAGGCTTATAGGGAAAAGAACACCTAACTCTATTCTAGGTTTTTAGGGAAAAAGAAGACCTAAATTTGCTCTAGGCTTATAGGGAAAAGGACACCTAACTCTATTCTAGGCTTATAGGGAAAAGAACACCTAACTCTGTTTTAAGTTTATAGGACACCTAACTCTGTTCTAGGTTTATAAGGAAAAGGACACCTAACTCTGTTCTAGGTTTATAAGGAAAAGGACACCTAACTCTGTTCTATATTTAAAGGACACCTAACTCTGTTCTAGGTTTATAAGGAAAAGGACAACTAACTCTGTTATAGGTTTAAAGGACATCTAACTCTATTATAGGTTTAAAGGACACCTAACTCTATTCTAGGTTTAAAGGACACCTAACTCTGTTCTAGGTTTAAAGGACACCTAACTCTATTTTAGGTTTATAAGGAAAATGACACCTAACTATGTTCTAGGTTTAAAGGAGACCTAACTCTATTATAGGTTTAAAGAATACCTAACTCTATTCTAGGTTTATAGGACACCTAACTCTGTTCTAGGTTTATAAGGAAAAGGACACCTAATTTTGTTCTAGGTTTAAAGGACACCTAACTCTATTCTATGTTTTAGGAAAAGTTATGCATTGCAAATTTCTAGAAAATTGATTCCTAAAGTAAGGTGGGCCAAAGTTATTTGGATTTTAGGATTTTGGGCTTTACTCTAAAGTACATAGATCAAAGGGTAATTGGGTTTGGAGAGATCAAGGTGCCAACTGGGTTTGGGCTTGGTGAGATCTTGGTGCCAAATGGGTTTGGGCTTTAGGGGGATCTTTGTGCCAACTGGGTTTTGAGCTTTCGGAGAGATCTTGTTGCCAAATGAGTTTTAGGCTTTGAAGTAATATTGGTGCCAACTGGGTTTTGGCTTAGGATAGATATTGGTGCCAAATGGTTTTGGGCTTTGGAAGAGATAATGATGCCAACTGGATTGGGCTTTGGAGGGGTCTTTGTGCCAACTAGGTTTGGGCTTTGGAGAGATCTTGGAGCCAACTGGATTGGGCTTTGAAGTGATCTTAGTGCTTGAGGCTAATGGGCCTTGGGTCCATTTGGGTTGAGAGGTATTTGAGGCTAATGGGCCTTGGTTCCATTTAAGTGAGAGGTATTTGAGGCTGATGGGCCTTGGGCCCATTTGGGTTGAGAGGTATTTGAGGCTGATGGGCCTTGGGTCCATTTGGGTTGAGAGGTATTTGAGGCTGATGGGCCTTCGGTCCATTTGGGTTGAGAGGTATTTGAGGCTGATGGGCCTTGGATCCATTTGAGTTAAGAGGTATTTAAGGCTGATGGGCCTTGGGTTTATATGGGTGAGAGCCCTTTGAGGCTAATTGTACTTGGGTCGATTTGGAATGACTCTCAACTGGTTCAAGGTACAACCTAGACTCATTCAAAATGGAATATATGCTTTATGAATCATGAATGCATGTATGCATGTGTATGAAGAAAATTGGTTCATGATGACAGCTTAACATTATTATGGTTCATGGGCCCTAAGGATCAAGGTCTAATATTCATTACATGAAGGCTAGGTGGTTTGGTTTACAGGGTACCCGTCACACTATAGCAGTGATATACCTAACCACATGTGAAACAATGAGTTTCGCGTGGGTTCAACAGTACAACTGCTCGTTACACCTCAAAAAAGATTTGAAGATTCGTCGTAGGGTGGATGCTTTCGCTATCTCCCAACATACTTAAAAAGAGTTGTTGGATCAATGCTACTCGCTATCCAAAGGTTGAATTTTATAACTGGTGATGTAGTGATGCATGAAAATCAAGGTTAAACTAAAAGCCAAGTAAAAAGTCACTTTTGAAAAAGATTTTTAACCAATTGTTAGTCCTCTTTAACTGTTGAAAATGTTTTTCCCCAGCGGAGTCGCTTACTGTGTGGCCTCGCCCGAGCACCTCGTTCGGGTCCTCTTTAAATGGGATTAGAATGCTCATTTGGGACAATTTCTCATGGAGGAGACGACCTTAGCGCCTTTTATTTTGAAAATGATTTTTTATTTTTGAAATCGCCACCTTAAGTTATTTTTATTGGGAAAATTTAAGGTAAAAACTCATTTTGACTCCAATTTTATCCCAAAGGAAAAAGTGCACTAGTCTTTGAAACCAAAGAGGATTCAGGGACTAGGTTTTCGGTTGAACTGGGCTTTTAATTTTAACCTTGATTTAAAATGATTTTCATGAGTAATTAAAGAATGACACATAAGATGCATGAGCAAGTAAATAAATGGATGAACAATTGAAATATAATCAATCAAGTAAAACAATTAAAAGAAAGCGATAAAAGTAAATTATTACACCTCAAAATCCCAAAATAGGGGATATCAACTCTAACCCTTATGGGTTCTAGGTTGATCATACATTCCCGAAAGAACACATTCAACAAATAAAGTAAAGCAAATAATCAAAGCAAAAGAGATGGTTTTTTGTCTTTTTTGGATTTGAAGCTTTCATACAGTTTGCCTGGGTATCCCGTCGAATGGGAATCAAAACCCACATAGTTCTTCCTTCTCGCGAAGGAGAGTTGATTTTATGCCCAATTTATCATGTTTTGATTCTTTATTTCGATGCTCTATCAAAGTAAAAAAGATGAGTTAGGAGATGATACCTTTGCCCTAGCTTTTAGGGATGTTGGCGGACGGAGTGCTCTTCCAGATCGGAGTTCCACCTTGGATCAGATGAAGCCCGAGGAAATGGGTCGAAATTCCTTCTTAGCTCTTAAGAAAACAAACTGGCAGAGGGACCTTGCTTAGAAAAAATATAACTTTGAGGCTCAACATTCCCCTAGTAGCAACTTTTTAAATTCAAAGAGAGCTAAAAAGAAGAAAACATGACTTGGAGGAGAAAAAAGACGAAATCAAATAGTGAAAATTTAAACTAAATGATTTTTTGTCTTCTTTTTCTTGTCTTTTGTTGTTCTTATATCTTTTTGTGTCTTTTGAAAGGTGGGGGGAGGCTTCCTATTTATAATAGGAGCTTGGGGGGTCGAATCCCATGATTTTCCAATGTGGGATTCGGAAGAAAACGAGTTCAGAATAGAGTTGCCGCAGGCAAGAGGAACTGTTGCTGCCGAAAGGGGGTGACGGCGCCGCCAGGGGGGCCTTGGCGGCACAAGGTCTGAAGGAGGGCGGCAGCATGGGCATGGCAGCTGCCGCCCCTCTCTAGAGGCAATGTCATGCCTGAAGGGCGGCACCAGTACCCATACTTCATTCTGAGGCCGTTCCGAGTCTGTCCGAGCGCGGGTTTGATTCCGGAGATTGTCATTCGAGTTGACACGAGTCCGAGGGGTGTAAAAAATGAGTTTCACAATGCCGTCAAAATATGAGGTGGCAATAACATCCCACACTACTTTTTCCACTGGAAATCTGAAATAATTCCTTATTAGTTTCAGATCTATGAAATTGACAAGTCATCTTTTTTGCCACCGTATTTTCAATTCTCCATCTTCTAAAAGTCAGGTTTGTCTCTAAGTATTATGGAAGATCTCCATTTATGTATCCAAACTTGTCTTTGTATGAGATATACATCTCCACAACCTAGAACCAAAGGCCATAGTTCGTCGTCTAATTTAATACCAATTGGTGCAACCATAGGTTTATGTGTTGTTGGAGTTGGTGTCTGATTCAACATCTAAGATACTCTAGATGTTAGGTATGCAAAGAGAGAAAACTCTCTTTGGGAACTTTCGATCGAGAAAGTATGATCTCCCATTACTTCCAATCTCTCAAAAAAATTCTTTCCCTTTTTTCTGTTATTCCACAAAAATAGTCCTGCAAGTCTTAGAGTCTATGTTTTAATACCATGATTAAAAATGGTATTTCATTACATAATATCAATTGAATGCAAGGTATTATTCTTGTAGCACATACACTATACATATTTTAGGAAGGCAATAACTATTTACATAAGACTTGACTATGATTATGGAGTTCTATATTTTGGGAAGATAATTAATTCTGATTCCACAATTTTTACAATACAATAAAACCTTTATAAATTAATAATGTTGGGACCAATAAATTCTATTAATTAAAAAAGATATTAATTAATCGATAAATTAATAATTTATTAATTTAAAAAGAGTACTTACAATTGAATAAATAATATTTAATCAACTAAAAAATTAATATTTTACTAAATTTCATAATCAATTCAATATTAGTTAAATAAATTGAAAAAAATATGATAAATTAAATATGAATTAATTAAAATGAAATAAAAAAAAATATTATCAATTGAATATGAATTAAATAAATTGAAAAAAAAAATATGTGTAAATTGAATATGAATTATATAAAGGATAAAAAAATATATAGTATAATTGTTTAGATTTAAAATAATTTTTATATAAATCACTTCAAAAGATCTCTGTTTTTCATAGTTACAATAACTTTCAATCTAAAACGTGTTTAAAAATCAATCACTACATATGAGATGTTTAAAGCACTATGTGAGTATAGTAAAGAGCATCATACACTAAAAATTAATTGTAACAATTAATTTCTGACGGATTTTACTTGAAAGTTAGATAAGGTACAATATCAAATATACTCAAGCAAAATTAGAGATGAGAATGCACTCAATATATCAATAACATTTAATAAGTTTTTATTAGAATTCGAGAATGCAATATTATAACTTATAGATTTAATAAGAAAAATTAGAGAAAAGATCCAAATATATTGAAATTTCAAGAAAAAATAAGTAACAATCAATTCATATTTTAATAAAGTATTATAGTCTATTATATATAGAATGTTTATAAATTATTAATGATAAATTATTAATTTATAAAATAAATGGAACCATATAATTATGTGTGGATTTTAGAAAAATATTATCTTATTAATTTATCGAAATTATTAATTTAATTCACTAGCACAAATCGGGATAAAAAAAATATTATATAATAGTAATTATTAATTTATCAAGTATTAATTTATAAAAATTTTACTGTAATTCAAATAACCAAATGATAGCTCATGCCAACATTTTCCAACAACATATGTAAGGCCTATAGCCAAATCAGCGAAACAACTTCTCGTATTCTATAAAAGTTAATTACGATTTCTCTCTATAAAATGACTCAATACATTAATTATCTTTGACTTTTTAAAAATGCACTAACTCTCCTCTGATGAATATTATAATATACTACTTGATCCTTCCATCCAATTTTACTGTTAATCAATTCTAAAATGGTCAATAATAACAGTAAAAAGAAAAAAAAATCCCTTACCCTTTATTTTTAATTAATTTCATCCTATTTTTACTTTAAATTTTTTTTTAGGGTTAAAAAATATATTTTTATATTTTTTGACAACTTTGAAAATAAAATAAATAAAATATTTTTTATTTTATTTTTTAAAAATAAAAAAATTGAAAATAAAAAAAATATTTTTTTAAAAATATATTTTTACTTTTTATTTTCAAATTTGTCAAAAATATGAAAATAAATTTTCTCTTTGTATTAAAAAATTTAAGAAGAAATAATTTAATTTCTTCTTAAATTATTTTTTAAAATAAAAAGTAAAAAATATTTTTGTTTATTTTTTATTTTCAAATTTATCAAAAAATATGAAAATAAATTTTTTAACTCTAAAAAATATTTTTTAAAGTAAAAATAGAATGTAATTAATTAAAAATAAAGGGTGAGGGCATTTTTGTCTTTTCACAACTCTTGTTGACCATTTTAAGATTGACTAATGGTAAAATTAGACAAAAATATGTATTACTATAATGGAATATTCATTAAGGAAGAGTTAGTGTATGTTTTAAAGGTCAAAGAGACTTAGTGTATTAAATTATTATACAGAAAAAAATAATATTAGATTATTATATAGGAAAAAATAGTAATTAACCTATTTATAAATGTGCTTGATCAGTTCATAATTGGACTTAGTCCTAAACTCAAATTAATTATTTATTTTCTTGGTGTGCATTAAATTAAATTATTTTATAATTTATTCAAAACCAAATCTCATTATCAGTATCACAATGTTGACTACAGTATTTTAATTTTATTGCATCTAGATCTGTTCATGGTATAACTTTGACATTTTCATCAACATCAATTAACGTGTTTGATACAAATTACATATAAAGGTTATAACAATAGTTATTTGTATTTCAGTTCAGCAAAAGAATAATAATGAGGTTCTTTCATTCTTTTATTTCTCTTTTGCTTCTCTTCTTCCTTTTCACTTCCTTGACAAGTCAAATAAAAGCTGCCAAAAAGGCAAGAATTACCTTAATGATCTTCAATTCTTTTTTTTTTTTTTTTTTTTCTGTTTTATAGGCTCACTTGTTATTTATTTACTATGCAAATGTAATTTTGCTTTTAATACTGTAGTAATTTTTTTTTTCTTTTTTCAGTCTTATGTGGTATACTTAGGGAGTCATTATCATGGATCTGAATCTTCTTCTTCTTCTATATTATTGGACTCTAGTAAAATCACAGACTCCTACTATGAGTTGTTGGGTTCTTGCATGAAAAGGTAATTATTATATATCAATTTTATCTTCTATTGAGTTATTGGGTCCTAACAATCTTGAATCTTGTAGCTGTTACTCAATTAATGTATTGCTTCTGCTGAAATTTATATATATATATGGGTATATGCAGCAAGGACAAGGCAAGAGAAGCAATATTTTATTCCTACACAAGTTATATCAATGGCTTTGCTGCGACACTGGAAGATGATGAAGTTGATGAAATCTCAAGTATGAAATATATAAATTTTTTATTAATGCTTTTACTTCATTTCATGGTTTACACAAATTTAGTTATTGTTAATTAATTATAACAATTATGTTGTTAACGCAGAGCGACCAGAAGTCTTATCAGTTTTTCCTAATGAAGCAAATGAACTGCATACGACAAGGTCATGGGAATTTCTTGCACTAGAGAAAAATGGACAAATTCCAACTGATTCTCTCTGGCTTAAAGCAAGATTTGGTGAAGATGTAATTATTGGAAACCTTGACACTGGTAAATAAAATTTATTTTAGTTTTTATAGCTGCATATGAATGATTATTCTAATGTTCCTTTTTCTTTTTTCTCAATTAATGAAAAATGGGTATCTTATATTATTATTACATAGGTGTTTGGCCGGAATCAGAAAGCTTCAACGATGAAGGGATGGGACCTATTCCATCCAAATGGAAAGGATATTGTGATACAAATGATGAAGTTAAATGCAACAAGAAGCTTATTGGTGCAAGATACTTCAACAACGGGTTCGAAGCAGCATTAGGCCGTCCTCTTAATTCATCCTTCAATACAGCACGAGATATT
>CANXYC010632957.1:0-34191 GCA_948193065.1 Aleurites moluccanus | reverse complement strand
AACTCAATAATTAATGAATAACTAATAATTTATAATTCATCATATAATAAAATAATATCAAAATTTATACTTAAAAAGCTAAATTTTTTTTCTTTACTTTATATAATAAAATATTATACAATTGATAAATATTTTTATATTCATTAAATATTATTCAAAATATTATTATTTTTTGATTAAAATAATATTTTAAAATTAAAAAAAAAAAAAAATGGGTGTTATATGTTGGGTTTTTGGGTTTAAGAAAAATACTCTCAAATTGTTTACAGATTTGATGTTGTGAACCCTCAAATTACTTGTATCCAATGATTAAAATAAAAAAAATGGACACAAAGATGTAAAAACCCACATGGGGTTATGAAGATAGTGAAAGACTTTGTTTATTTTTTTTTTGTTTCATTGATTTGAAAATCGTATTAGAGAAAGGGAAGTAATTCTGACTTGCATGTTTTGAGGGTTTCATTTTTTTGGGATAATTTGGAGATTGTTATATTTTTTGTGTAGTAGAAATTGTGGCTTCGATATTTTTTATAGTTATAGTTTTTTACGTCATTGTCAATGCCGTCGATAGATGTTATGTTTGTAGTTAGAAATTTATTGGGATTGATAATAGATAAAGATTATTTTTTTGTTGGAGTTTGTGAAAATTAAGAAGGGTTCAAAGAATTAATAATGTTAATTTTCTGCTACTTACAATTTTTTCTACTCATATTCTTCCTTTTTTCTTTAATAGGTGGAGCTGAAATAGAGAAGAAAAATAGAGAATAGAGAAGAGTTAAATCTTGGGCACATATAAATGGTTAGTAGAGTTAAAGAAGATTTGACATGAAGCATTGGAATGAGCAAAATCAATTTTGAAAATGATAAACAATTGTCACATCAACTTTTCGTCATTTACATTGACAGAAAACGTTAAAAAAGATAATGATTGCAATCAAATCAAAGTCGAAGTATTTTTGTGTAGCAAATTAAAATTTAGAGACAATGATGAATTAAAAAGTAAGTTCAAAAATAATTGATATAATTTAACTCAAATAAAATAGATTAAAGTTATAGAATTCTCTTTTGGAAACCAATAGCTTAGCTTTAAAGGTTTAGTATGATTGTATTGCTTTTTAGGAATCGAAATATCAATATTTATTATTAAAATTAAGAGATAATTTTTTATAAAACAATATATTTAATTTTGAAGGATTTTATGTTTAACTAGAGAAAAATTTGAACCTAAAATTTTCTTCAAATAATATGAACTTTTTTATTACTCAAGCCTTATATTATATACCACTTCAGCCACACGACTCATCATTTTGATAATATCGAATGTTATTTATAATTTAAATGAAGCAAACAAAATAGCTATTAATAAAAAATAAAAAAAATAAAAAGGTGGTGAATGTTATTGGCATTGCTTCGTCTTGCCCACTGCCTACGCTGGAAAAAACCGGACTTGACTTGGTTATTGAGACAAAGCACAATAATGATACTATAAGTAAAGAATAGATAAATTATTAGATAAGATAGGAATATATTGTTTTTATTTATATAAAAATAAATATATATGAACATATTTTTATTTTAATTATATTTTATATAAATAATAAAAATATATTATAATATTATTTAATAAATTCTTTGAATAATAACTCGTAAAATCATGAAAATTGGAAAAGAATATCAATGTACCATACTAAATGACTCTTAATATCCTCCATACTTTTCTATTTACAATTTACCTTGCTAACTTGCGCCTTTCTTTTATCTTTTTTCTTTTTCAGAAAATATATATAGTAGTATATTACTATGTGCCCGTTTGGCATAGTTTATAGAAGGGAAAAAACAGTTTTTTTGGATGAAAAACTGATTTTAGTTCAGTTTATAGTATTTAGTAAATATCAAAATTAATAAAAGCAATTATCAGATAGCTAAAATTCAACTTTTTGGATAAATTATAAATTAAAACTTTTCAAAATAGCTGAATTTTATATTAAACGCGTAGTTGATTTTAAAAAATTAATGGATAAAAATATCATTTACTTTTGTTAACAATAACAAATTTACCTATTATTAGTTTATAAGCAGCTTTTATATTGTATTTTACCAAACACAAATATATTGTTAATTGATTTTGAAAGTATTATTTTTAAGAATAGAATTTTTTCTCATATGAAAAGTTATTTTTATAAGTTATGCCAAACTAGGCCTATATATGCTTGTTTTTTGTTTGTAAGAGAGTTAAACAAATGTTGCTGAAACAAACCATAATTGTCATTGGCACTGACAATGTTACAGTTTTGTGCACTACATATCAAACAATGTAATGAGAAAAAGAGCAAGTTCCTTACCTAATCTGATCTCTCCAAGTTTGTTTTACAAGTCTGCATGGTTTCCTCTCTTTGCCGTTCTCCGTATTCTCTTTAGATCTATTCATCGTTTCTTATATTCTATAAATAATAAACCACCATATTATATCAATGGGTTTGCTTTTAATTCTATGATTCTGAAATGCATTTTAGAATAAAGATATATTAAATTTCAACTCTCAATCGATATCATAACATTAATTTGATTAGCTGATAGTATTATGTGGGTGTTTGGAACATTAATTGAGGATTTAAATCCCATTAAATTAAGTTGAGAATACCAAATTAAATTTTTAAGTGATTAGGTGTTTATTATTTATTTGAAAATGTGATTTTTAAATAAAAACATTGTAGTAATCATATTATTTTAAGAGTTGTAATAAAATTTTCTAACGACCCCTCTAAAGGACATAACATTATTTATGACTTCAACCCTTAGCATCCCTTTATCCTTCAGAGATATAAAAGAAAAAAAAATTAACAACAATATATATATATATATTCCAAAACAAGAGGTCGGTATAACTATAAATGGCAGATGGAAATCATGTGTTATTAGAACCTGATTAAGTGCATGTACGTCTTTTCAAAGTATTTAATGAGGAATAAGGAGGATCATTTTATGGGTAAATATTGAATTTCATGCAATAAGATTCATTTTAGGGCTACGTAAAGAATATTATCTTTGCTCACTTATGACTTCTAATTAATGGAATAATAATTTATGTTAGCGTTATGGTACTTTAAAGTTTTTACTATAATATTGGAACAAGCAATGTTTCATCCACACTAAATTACAGTTTAATGGTAATTATATATATATAATTCAGATAATAAATCGAATTTGATTCTCTTATGTTAAAAAAAAAATCCCATTTACATTCTTACAAATGTAATGGGAATTTAACATCTTAGTTTTAAGAAATAATATATAATTTAGAAAAAAAAAAATTTAAGGAAGCAAAAATTATTTTTTAAAAAAATTTAAATTAATCTTAAAAATTTTTCAAAAATTTTAAAGGACTACTCACCTCTGTCGGAAACATCCACCATGCTTGTAATATTGTCTCTTTCAATAAAATAACCATGCACTTCATTCTTTTTATTTTTCTCTGTGAATATCCTTAATATATCTTTTTAAATCATCAACTATAACTATCATTAATGTTTAGAGTGGACGTGAGAGTTACAACTTCGCAATATTAAATTTTTACGTGAGATTTAACACTTAGATTAAGAAAAAATAATAATAAATTTCAATCCAATGATATATTCATTTAAAAAAAAATCATATTTAAAGCTTTATATTTTATATTCGAGTTTAATTAGTGTTTGATAACTAATAATTTATAATTAAATATAAATATTAATAATTGTCAATCAACAGTTGAAAGATTAATGTTGATAATCAAAAAATAAAAAAATAAATTAAATATTTTAATTTTATCAAATTTTAAAATATTCTCTAAATATTATGTTTAATGTAAATATTTTGAATTAGTTTTCAGCTGATCATCCAAACATATTTTACATTGATTGCAAGTCTTACTCCCATTGAAAAAAAAAATATTTTTTTTTTATTTCATAATAAATATTTTAATTAAAAAATACATAATTATTAAATAATTTTTTTTATCTATTTTAATATTTTTAATTTATTTATTATTTTAATTTATTTATTATCTTAATCTCTTTTCATTTTTCAAATTTTTATGTTTTCTTAAATAATTTTTATATTTTTTAATATATTTTTAATAGAGATAATATTAAAATAAAATATAATTTAAATTAAAAAATAAAATAATTAAATTGTGATATATTAAAAAAAAAATTAGAATGTATATTGTGAGAAGAAAGAGAGAGTATATTTTAAATTAGGCTAACTATAAAAAGCCCATAAAAGAGAGAGAGCCCAATTCCATAATCCATCAGCCAGCTGGCCGACAATGTATCCTACGGTGTCCACGTTTCCACGTGGCGAATTCGCAGCAATCAAGCTTAAAAATTTCGGATTTGCCGCGCTGCAAGTTAAACAGGGGGAATCTGAACGCCAGCTTCGGATTTTGTCATATCACGAACCCGAGGCTCGGATACTCCAGACCAAAAATGCCCACCACCAAAAACATCAAACACGAACCTAATTCACACTCTCTCTCCTCTGTCTGTATTGCTTAGTAACAGCAACTCTCACTACTCACTGCACCATAACAGACAAAATATCCCCAACATTAATTAAACCCTACGCTCTCTGCTGTTCCTTTAATTTCCATTTATAGCCGTTGATCTTTTTGGAGCCCCAAAGTCCCGCCGTCCGATTATATCCTCTGATACGGTGCGTTACAGTTTCTTCCTATTTGCTCATTTCTAGTTTTGGCCGTCTCTGCTAGTTGGCGTTTCTCTCTTCTGCCTCTCTGTCTTTCTCTCTCTCCCTCTCTCTCTGGGTTTTATCAAGCTGATTGGTTTTGCTGAGTAAAAACGGCTTCGTTTTTTGGGGTTAGATTTACTTTTGAACCTTTCTTTTGCATACCCTTTTGAGTTTTGAGTTATTTTTTTTTTTATGCTTTTTGGGATTTGAAAGGACTTGTTTGTTTTAGAATCTGAAGTTTAAAGTTTGAATTTTTGTTAGCTGACCTTTTGATTATTCATTGTTTCTCTCTCTAAAGCTCTCTGTGTTTCTCTCTCTACACTCGTCACATTTATTTATTGGTTGAAAGTGACAGACGCTTTACGTGTTTATCTCTTCTCTCTCTATATAATGCTCGGAGTTGAGAGAAGGAGCGGTATGTGCCATATAAAATAATTGAGTGTTTTTTTTTTTTTTTTTCTTGGACTAGAATTCGCTAGAAAATGAGTATTTCATGATATAGTTTAATTGCATTAAATTGAGTTGATTTAATAGTTCGAACCCAAATATATCGAAAATAATTTAGATTTATTTAATAACGCGTATGTTATATTGCAATTCGTACTTAGATTTCGTTTTTCAAACTCCTTAAATTTCAAATCTTGAAGCAGTAGTTTTTTAAGTTACTGTCTTTTTATTTAGTTTAGTATTTATAGATTTCTACTTCTTGGATGCCGTTTATATTAAATTTACAACTACCATTTTCACATGCATGTTTCAAACAGTTCCATTGCATTCAGTTCAAGCACTTCGTGGACCAAATGGGCTTTCATTTCTAAGACTTGATTCGTTTTATGAATCTGTTGGATCTTCTAGGGTGGACTTCTAATATACTTGCCATTTGATCAAAACCATTACGCTCTCATGTCGGTTTTGGAAAAACCATCATCTAGTTCAACAGTTTCTTCTTCGCCATCGGTTTCAGTTAGAGAAATTGATCCGTTGTTGAAGGATTTGAATGAGAAGAAGCAGAGTTTTAGGAGGAACGTGGTTTCATTAGCTGCAGAGTTAAAGGAAGTTCGTGGCCGCCTTGCATCTCAAGAGCAATCATTTGCTGAAGAGACACTAACAAGACAGGCATGTGATTTTTGAGTTTTTCTTTTTTGTATACTGTTTGAGTTCTTGGATTTAATCATTGCTGTTCTCTTTTTTATAGGTCCGTCTTATGGGTTTTGTTTGTTAGAATTGAGGTTTGTGTGCTTTGGGTTTTTACAGGAAGCTGAGAACAAGGCAAAAACCATGGAAGAAGAGATTTGTATATTGCAGAAGAGATTGGAGGAGAGGAATGGTCAGCTTCAGGCTTCAGCTTCTACTGCTGAGAAGGTCGCACTTATATCACGCATTTTTAACTTTTATTTATAGTTGCCTTTTAGGTTTCTTGATTCCAATCCTGCTTTTGATTGATAATTTGAAATTCAAACATGATTCACTAGTGGAGAAATTGGCCATAAGAACTTATGTTGATCCGGTTTGTAATGTTGTTTTTTGTGAATTTTTTCACATGATCCGTATATTTCATCCTCATCCTTTAGGATGCATCTAAATCTCTTGGCTTTTATTGTTTGTATTCTTTGGCGGAGCCCATAGGAGTAAAGGTTGACTGTTTGACTTTGTATTATTGTTTCCCTTTATTTGTTAATTCAAGTTTCAAGAAAGTTTTGTCCATGCAAAGACGAAGCTGTGGAAAGTTACGATTTTGTTGAAGTAAATTTATATGTTGCACCCTAACCATTACGGCTTGTATTATGTATATGAACGTTGGGCAAAACAGCAGCTACCATTCTCTTTAGGATAATTTGCTACTATTTTAAGGAAAAACAAACACGGTTTCAGTAAACAAATTTGAGCTGCCTCTTATATCTGTTCTTGTAGATTGTCTTGTGGAAGTATAATTGGACGGTAATCAATAATTGGATGGTAATCAATAAATCAATAGATTGTCTTGTGGAAGTATATTGGACAGTAATCAATAAGCATTTGAAATCATTAAATTATGTCCGATTTTAGCAAACACATAGTTGGGTTGATATTCCTAGTAAAATCTTAGGTGGTGGTCACGAGTCCAATGCTAAGGCCTTGCAGCCCAAAAGTACCCAAAAAAAGTCTTTTAATTAATAGAACTGTAATTGCACATTAGCTTTTCTTTGTTAGTAGAATTGATAATGAATACAATACTTAAATTATTTGAATTGTAATTGGGCAACTTTTCTTGTTGGTAGAATTGATAGCTTACGCTTTTGAAATAATTAAATGCAAGATTATTGAACTTAATTTCTCTCTATTAAATGCAACCCAATTGCTTTGGTGGCCATAATTCCATATGAAGCCCTGGCTGTGAATCATGTTAGTGGCTTGATAGTGAGTAACCTTTAGATTAGCTGTGCATCAACTCAAATGCCGCCAAAACACATTTTGTTGCATTCTTCTTGATTCTCTTGGGTGAAAATTCACCTTTGTGCATATGCTTTTGCCTATTTGGTTGTGGTTAGATGCATGGCTGTTTTGCCTCTCAGTTTTTATTGGGTAAGTATTGAGTACAGAGTCTTCAAAACTCTCTTACATATCCAATAAGCTATTGATAAAAAGAAGCTAAATATAGAGCATTTTTATGACAAGAAACCCTTGTGCCTCCATGAGGGTAAACATTAAAAGAAGTTATCGCATGAATAAGAAATCAATGTGTGGAGACTGTCGCACTTGTCTTATGTGGGCCTCTGTTCATGCATATCTTGTGTAAAAGCATACTTTTTTGCAATACAACCATTTATGGATACTCCTTAGTTATGGTTTATCATTTGCAAGTTTCTCACTGTCTATCACTTAAGTTCTGATTTTTTTGTCTTTAATGTATAACAGTACCTCAATGAGTTGGATGATCTTAGATCACAGCTTGCTGCCACTCAAGCAACTGCAGATGCAAGTGATGCATCAGCTCAATCAGCTCAGCTTCAGTGTTTAGCTCTGTTAAAGGAATTAGATACGAAGAATAGTTCATTAAAAGAGCATGAAGATCGCGTATTTAGGCTAGGAGAGCAGTTGGACAATTTACAGAAGGATCTTCAGGCAAGGGAATCTTCCCAAAAGCTACTGAAAGACGAAGTTCTTAGAATTGAGCAAGACATTATGCAAGCTATTTCCAAGGCTGGAGCTGGTAAAGATTGTGAACTAAGGAAATTATTAGATGAGGTTTCGCCAAAAAATTTTGAGAAGATCAATAAACTTTTGGTTGTTAAAGATGAAGAAATAGCCAAATTAAAAGATGAAATAAGAATTATGTCTGCCCACTGGAAGCTCAAAACCAAGGAACTGGAATCACAGGTGCATCCATCTTCTGACTTTTATAACCTCTGCTTTTTATTCACATCCTCATTATCAGTGTCTAATTTTTCTTTGGACCTGCTTATTTATTTTAACCTTTCCATTGACAGTTAGAAAAGCAGCGGCGAGCTGATCAGGAGCTGAAAAAGAGGGTGTTGAAGTTGGAATTTTGTCTTCAGGAAGCTCGTTCTCAGACACGAAAGCTCCAAAGGGTAAGTTTTTATGCCTTCAGTATCTTCCAAGGAACAGAGTTATAGCATTGACTGTTGTCATAGATTTTAACGATTCCATCTGTGTGCTATTTTGTGCTTAAGAAGTGCATCATGCATGCAATTTTTGTAGATTCCAACCTTAACAGCAATTAGCTATAATTGACAAGATGGGCCACATCTTTGTAGTGTGCAAGTGGCTAAATTTTACTTGCTAAGCCATTAATATTGCAATCAACTTAATGGTCCACAACTTTATACTGTCTGTGGGTGACTTCAAAGTTCATTGGCTGAATTAATTTTAGGGAATATCAATGCTTTTTTTCTAGGATAATGTTCATTGGGCTATTCAAAAGTTATTTTTCTTATATTTTTTATTTCTTTTGACAGATGGGAGAGCGAAGAGACAAAGCTCTTAAAGAACTCAGGGAACAGTTAGCGGCAAAACAACAGTCCGTAGCTGTAGGTAATAATGATAAGCAAAATTTCTGGGAAACTCCTGGATTCAAGATTGTAGTTTCCATGTCAATGTTGATATTGGTGGTATTTTCAAAGCGATGAAATGATTATTCTGTCTAGTTGCTGTGTATAAATATCCTGGTGCCTTGAGTTTAGGGAGTAGCAGAGGCCATTTTACTTTTAGAAATGCCCACAGTAGAGATTTTCTATCATATGTAGCTGTTGTCATGAGCACCTTTCTTTTTTAGGTGCTCTTGTTATTAGAATCTACAAATATTTTTCTTGCAATATGGCGACTTAGTGGAGGTTGAAAATGACAAGATGTTCAATGTTGATTTGGTGAATGTTACTGTAATTAAGAGTAAGGTACGATTTATTGTGTAGCTATGTCTTTAGTTTGTCTTGTATTATTTATGTCACTCATGAATCTAGACAGCAACCTACATTTTCCTGATGCTGAAGATATTATGCTAGTCATCAATCTTTGGCGTAATTAAAGTCAAATGTTTGGTAGTACAGTGCTTTATTTAAATTCCATGATTTTATTAGCACAATTGGCATCCAATGCAAAAGAATTCATTGGGGACTTGAATCATTGTGGTTGTTGACACATGTGTTCTTACTATTATGGAGTCTGGTTCTCTTTCTTGGTGGTAGAGGTTATATTACTAACTTGCCTGTAAGGCCAGCACTTTCTGGTATGCACATGAAATAATTAGAGCATCTTGAAAAATAAGTTGGCATGTCTAAACAAGCTATCAAAAAAGTTAACAGGCCAATTTGGCCTCAAATGAGGAAATTTCTGTATCCAACAACTGAACTTGTGAAATATTCTCACCCTTAAAAGTAAGAACCAGGTACTTTTGGACTTTCCCCCTTTCCTTTCTCAAAAGTCAGGACTTATCTTAATGGAGGAACTTGTTTGCAGTTACACCATTGTATTTTTATGCAATTCCCACTCACCAGTTAGTTTTCTTATGCGAGTTCGACATTGAATTTGAACAAGAAAGTGCAATATAAATACAAGTGCTAAACTAGAAACTTTGCTAAATTTCAAAGATATACAGGAACAAAAATTGCTCTCGGGCTACCACTGTCCAATTGCCCTTGTAATACCACTATCCAACTTCGTTACCTTTTACTATTAATAGCTAAGACCAACCTAACATTAAACATGTAATTATGTTTCATGTAGGAAATTAAATTGTACCTTCAGCCATAAACATCTTTACATCTGGGGCAAGCTCTAGCAGGCCAGATGTAGTTTCCATAATTTAGCTGTGGAACTCGGTTTCTGTTTCTTTCCTGTAAAGATGGTGTCTGCAACTTTGATCTGCTGTGGAAGATGAGCTTCCAACCAACTAATGTACATGGAGAAATGCTTCATTCCACATGTTCAAATGACTCTTTTGGCTGCTAAGTATGTTATCAGAAAAATGCTTCCAATCGATGGTTGCAGAGTAGCAGTCTTGGATGTAGAAGTGCTGACACCAGGAGGGGCATCAGACCCAAAAACTGTTGTGCCATCTGAGACAGGGCTACTTGAGTTCAACATTGATGGTGGAGTAACAGTTCTGCAGAAAGTGCATGAAGACATGTCATTAAGTTATTGAACGGGTCCTAAAGATTAAAAAGAAATAAATAAAACCCATGTGACTGGACATTTTACCCTGATGATGCTTCACTCCCTGGAGATGATGGTGTTGTTGCTGGATTTGTAGTTGAAGATGAAGTTGATGGCGAGGGCAACGATGATGTTGATGATGACGATGACAATAATGGAAAAACACAAGAACCAGTGCCTGTTACAATGTTATCAGGGTCTTAGAAACAGGGTTTTTTTTTTTAATATTTGTGACATGAAAAAAACTTCAAGAACTAGAACGCAACAACACTAAGTCGAGCAGATTTCTTACTTGGATTGGTACTGACTATAGTGCCTGTGCCTCCAAAATCACAACTGGTTGCCACAGGATTCTTCTGATAATAGCTGTTAAATGCATATGAGGCATGATTTTGGAGAGTATTCGGATTATAACAGCTCCCACCTTGCTGGATCTGTGAACAATCAGCACCTCCCATTCCACATGCATAATCAAGTGCATATTGAAGAGCAGTTTCCGATGCTCCAGACTTGGCTACACACCAGCTCTGTCCTGGAATTGCTGGAGCATTAGTTGTTGCAGGAGCCACCGGATTCGTGATTGGTGTTGTGACTGGAACATTTCCTGGTGGAGCAGGATATGTTGTCACAGGATTAGTTATCGGCTGCACACCAGGAACTGTAACAGGTGCTGGTGTGGTTACTGGATTGGTGATTGGTGCTGGTGGATTAACAGAAGGATTTGCAGGGGGAACCATAACAGGTGTGGTGGAGGGAATGGTCACAGGATTATCTGTAGGATTAGTTGGTGTTATAGTGACAGGATTAGTAGCAGGGACAGTGATAGTTGTTGGTGTGGGATTAGTCACTGGTGGGTTGATTGAATCATGTGAAGTAGTTTTTAAAAGTTTCCGGCGAAAATAAGGGAAGATTTGTTCATGTTCCCTCTGAAGCTCTTTTTCTGCAAAATTTTCCATAGAAGATACTTCCGCATATAATTCAACTATCTGACTTAAGATTTTAGTGTTCTTTAAAGATTTTGGCAATTTAGCAGCAAACTCAGCTACTTCTTTTGAGCTAGGATCTACTAGGCTCTTCACTGTCATGACTATGGCAACATCTTTACATGGAAGTATACAAGTGGCAAGTTTAGCTTTCTCGATCATTGATTTGAGAAAAAGATCTCCCATGCTTAATTCTACACCATTCTCAGTATTGCCTTCTACAATAATAAAAGACCTAGATCTCTTGATAAACCTTAAAACCCTAAGCAGCTCATTTTCTTGTTTTTTATCCAAATTCTCCAAGAACGACAATGGAAATGCTACTGATACCTTCACTTCGTTGTCAAATTTATAACTACTGAGAATCGAATGGATTGATTTTAAGGAGGATAAAAGCTTGGACAAGTCATTGCTGCCTCTTACTACGATACTTTTGATGTTAAAATGAGGTAAATAGGTGGCTAAATGGGTTTTCAGCCAAAAAATAGCAGATGATTTAGAATTTATAAAATTCTCAACTTGGCTTTCATTCAAGAAAAAGTCAACAGACACATTAAATTTGGACATTGTGCTTAAAACCCTATGATCAATTTGAGATTCAGTGACCTTGTTTAGCTCAACAATGGATAGTGTTCTGCTAATTGATGAAGCTGCAACGCTCTCTCTGACATTATAGGAGAAACCCACCTGAGTTCCTGGAAAAAAAAAATAATAATAATATAAAAAGAATCTGCAAAAAACAGCACTAGTTTATCACCATGTTTCAATCCAGAAAATTGGAAAGATCTTATAATAAGCTGTTGCTCTAAATATGATGATAAAAATAAAACATGTTAGTGTTCCTAATTATCTTCTTTTTCCATTCCTCAAAATTTTGCAAGAAAGGGGCAAAAAATAATCAGTAGAAAACTAAGTAGTTGCTTACCAGAAGAGGAGAGAGAGAGAAGAAACAAGAAGAAGAAGCAGAAGAGGCAGTTGGAAGCTAATTTGGCCATTATTAATGGGAGGTGTTTTATGGGTTTTAGGAAGAGAAGAGAACTCAATTGGATTTGTAATGAGATTCAAACAATGGTGGTGCTTAAAAGAGAATGCAACGTAGAATCGGGAATAAAAGACAATAGAGAGAGAGAGAGAGAGAGAGAAAAGTGCTGCAGATAAAAGGTATGGAGAAAAATGGAAAAGAAGAAAAAAAGTTGAATATGATCATGTTACATGTAATAATAAAGAAAATATTGTTACTTTGTCATGAAGAATGGGGTTGGAAATGTTCTACTCTTCACAGTACAAAGAATCATCCATTGCCTTTTTTTTCCCCCTCCAAAGACAATTAGGCTCAAGAAATAAAGCAGTCTCACTAAGTTATAATATCTTACATGTGAATGCATGTACACTTATCCTTGTAAATGTGACCAAAGTTAATGGGCATTGCTAAGAGCACATGTTTCTAAAGAGTTTAGCAAATTCTAGTGATGTCAAGACAGATATCTGTTGGCAGATAAAGATGGTGGTGATTACCAATAAAGCTAAATAGTAACCCCTAATATTTTGCCTTGATATATGCTTTACATTTTTAACAACTATATATATATGATACCCTGTCTTGGGTTAATATCATACAAAATTAAATTTAGGCTCCTTTTTTAACAATCTGCCTTGTTAATTAGACTAAAAATTTATGAAAAAAATGCATTTCTGATAATTTGATTATGAAATAAGAATAAAAATTGAGTTAACCAGGATTAATTATACTTTTCTATTCTCACTTGTTCCTTAAAAGATTTACCTCATATTATAATAATATCCTTCACATATTAAAGTTGAATTTGATAAAATGATGAAATTGCAACTTGAAAGACAACCAAGAATAAAAGAAGAAAGTAGAATCATCAAAGAGATTCACAATAATGCATGAATCTTAATTGAGACTAATCCAAAAGGAAAACTGTTGTCAGCATCCATTAATCTATACCAAGTTTAAACCATTAAGGATTTAAAGTTGGTAGGACAATGTAAAAGAAGATATTGAAGTCAAATTAGCTTACCTCAACAAAAATCATAATAAATTTTAATTATTCACTAAAAGCAAGCAAAAATAAAGAGGTAAAATCTCATTTAAAGTTCAAAACATTTTCTTCTTGGATAAGATGTTATGTTAATATAACATTTATTATGCAAACTCTTTCACATTTTTTTTCCAAAGAACTTTATATAAAGTATACAATATAGATAATGTATAAACTCCATTCTTGTATAGTAAATTGCTTGTAGAGAGTAATAAAGCCAAAGCCTTTTTACAAGGTGATGCAAGTGGTGAATTTACCTTTCTACCAGCATTATTAGTAATAATATCACTTTCTCTCTGTAGATATATATACATAATATATTCCATTAAGTGGGGACACCCACCATGTGGAATAATATATTGTGCTTCTCTTGATGTCAAAAGCAAATTTTCTGACTAGGTCACAGCTGAAAGCAACCACCCCCATTAATAGTCCTATATTCTTACTATGCTGATAAGGGTGAGTTTTTTTTTAGTATGTGGGATAAGATTGCTTTAAACAGAGACAAGGGATAAAAAGGAATAAAATTGCCTTAAATAGAGATATGGGCACCTTCAATTTATGTCATATTTGCTTTTCTGGTTTTGTTTTGTTTTCAAAAAAAAAAATATCTACCCTGATTTTTCTAATGAGTACCTTAACAGAATTAAAAATTTAAATAGTATTAAATAAATAAATTTAAAAATAAAATAAATAAATAAAAATAAAAATTATAATTTATTATTTAAATGATAATAAATATAATAAAATTACAATTCTATTAATATTTTATTTTTTCTCGTTCAACTTATTTTTTATATTAATTTATAATTATTTAATAATTATATTTTATTTAAAATAACTGCTCTTAAAAAGTATTTTTAGAATACTCGTTGAAGAAAAATCATTATCTATATCAATAAAGATTTATTGTAACATAAAAAAAAAAAAGTAATTACAAATCAATTTATTTTGCATTTCTTTTAAAATTATTTAATTATTTATAGATTCCAATATACTAATTAAATGAAGTGATTTTGATAAGTACTCGATTAAAAGATATTTTCGAATCATTTTTCTTTTGATTTTTTGGGTATAGAGACTCGAGACAGAATCAGGGAGGGAAAGAAAGAAAAAGGTGCAAATGATATTAATCACTTAACAAATGTCCACAACTTTCGGAACATTTCATGCGGATTTCCGGGCACAAGAAATATAAAGTAGTCTGCTGATCCTTTTTAAGCATTTTCTATTAACCCTCCATGAATTACTTGTGAATGCATTTTCTGGATGTTAAAATGAAGTGAAAAATTAAATTAAATTATGTTTTGAAAACTAAAGAGAACTTTCTTTAAATGGGTGATGACACTTTGCTGCATCTTCTTGTTTGTGAGTGCACATCTGTTAACATATTGAATCAAAGATAAGCAACTCTGAGAAGAAAATGGAGATTCACAAATAGCAACTCACATGTGGTTTTGAAAAGGAGAAATAAAATGTTTGGATAGTAGCTAGATTCAAATGAATTTCACAATAGAACTGTGAACCCAATTCTGGACCTGATTAGCTGAATACTCATGTTTACTTGCACGAACTCCTATGAAATAGAACCAACTCTTAGAAGAGAAAATGTGAGAGATCCTTTGTATACAAACTATCACTCATTAGTAATTATAATGCATGTGTTGCAATGCAGCCCAAATCTGTATTCGGATACTCTTCTTTGGGCCCAAATTCGAGCACTGTATTTAGCCCATATTTCATGTCATATCATGTTTGGAATCCTATAAATTTTGAGTAATTATTTAAGGCAGATTGCCCATCTTCAGCCTTGGGTCCAGTGATAGGCCTATGGTCCATACATAAGCCTTTCTTATTCTGGCCTTTTGGGCAAACAATTATTAATTATCAAATGGTATTTTTATAGTGTTCTAAATAACTAAGGTCTTGGTTTAAATAAAATGTCTATTTTTAGAGAAGTGTATTTTTCTGAGAAATATATTTTACAAAAAAAAAAATTAAGTGTGTTTAGTTTCTTTTATTATTATTATTATTATTATTGACTTTGGGAAGAATATAATTTTTTATTTAATTTAAATATTATAAAGACAATAGAACTTTTACTATCTCATCAAAATATAAAATTAAATTGATTTAGAAAAATTCAAAATAAAATGCATAATACATATCAAAATTTGCTGTTTTCAAATTATATGTATGTTAAATTGTAATTCTTAGAAACAACTTTCATTGTAAAATAAATGTAATAATAAAAATGAATAATGCGTTTAAAATATTACCTATAATAATAATAAATATTTTTAACTCATAATGACGAGATGAATTTACTTAAGGGCAAAGACGCACGTGCTGTCTCTTTATTTTTAATTTTTTTTTATATAAAATTACTTTTTTAGTATTTAAAATTTATAAAATGATTTTATTTTAAAAAATTAATTTTTAAAAATTTTTAATATTTAATTTCTGAAATTTACTGAAATAATTATTTTATTTTAAAAATTTAATTTTTTAACTTTTAATTTATAAATATCTTTTAAAATTTTTATTTTTTTTCTAAATACGAAGAATATATATATTTTTTAAAAATTCTGTGTCCGCCATAAAGAAGATGTGTTTTAACCTAAAGAAATGTTGGTGATTAAAGAAAAAGGAAGGATTTGACAACATTTGTCTGCTCGTAAGAAAGGCATCTTTTGATGGAAAAATATAAAAAATAAAATGATTGGTGGCAAATAAAATGAACTAAAATCAAGAATTTCACCATCAATCTTTGAAAAGATCGATTTTGTTAAAAGCCAAATCCTTTACGCGTGTGTTTATGTCCCACTATCCCTATCCATTTCAAATCATCCTTTCTCTACCTGATACCCACATTACAAAATTTACCAATACAATAGATTGAGAATTTAAATCATAAAAAATTTATTATATTTTTAATTTATTTTATTTAATTTAATTTCTATATAGACTAACTCATAATTTTTTTGGTATTTTTAATTCGATAAAAATAGATGAAAAAATAAATGAATATAATATATGAAAATTGAGTTTTGATATTTTAATTACTATTATAATTTTTTATTTTTTTTTTATAAAAAGAAAGGTAACTTATTTTGTGAAATTTTGAAAAACAGAAGTTCTAGAATTGAAATACATGCTTGTCATTATTATTATTATTATATAAGATGAGAATTAGGGCACACTAATAGAGTTTTAGGATTTGATTAAGAGTAGAGGGAGAGCAGCTAGCTAACTATAAATTTTTTAAAGATTGTAAACCTTTTCCAAATATGACAATTTTGATTTATGAGTATATATTGATCAGCTACAATTTCATAATTCAAGTGCAATATACCTTTCAAATCATAATTTGTTAGGGTTTCATTTTCATAATTTCAAATTAGACTAGACTAACCAACCTCCATGCCTCTTAAGAATAAATTTTTTGAGAAAATATTTTTTATTTTGATTCACCTCATAAAAACAAAAAGCCAAAAAAAAAAATAAAAAAAATCCAAGCTTATCACCTTATGGAAGCTTGGATTAAATATAGTGGGAATAAAGAAATAAATAAAAATCAATTCGTTATTAACAAGAGAAAAGAAAAAGGAAATTTCAATATTTATGCTACTTCTTGCTTCAATATTCATACCCAACCAATTTCATTAAGTTAGATGAGTTCCGATCAATTAATTAAGATTGTGGGTTGAATGTTCTTCCTTCTTTTTTGGTAGAAGCCTAACTAGCTGTCTAGCATTGCAAGTTTGACGAATCTGGTCAGTGCAAAAGATAATCATATCAGAAAAATGTGTGTCATGTCTATAATTAAAGTGTCAATTCCATAATTCATAGGTTAGTTTTTATTTATTAATGTCGATTAACATTCATGCTCGTATAAAAAGGTTTGCAAGAAAATTTGTAAACGAAAGAAAATATCTTTCTTGTAATTCGTCTATAATTCAAATATTTGGTAATAAAAATAATACTATTTATTTAATTAATTAATTTTCGCAATCATCGAAATTATAAAAATTAAATAAAATCTAAATTTTTAAAAATTGTGTCATGACCTACTTAATTTAAGTAAAATAACATGGAAGATTACAATTAGAATATCAATCTCTATTAGCATGTTTATTTTATTCGATTTCACTTAGTCAATCTAATAAATATATAAAAAAAATTCACTTATTCAATCTAAACTAAATTCTTTTCTACATAATTTCAATCAAATCATAATTAATTTTCTAAAAATTTTTATATTTACATAAATAGTTTAATTTTTAATCCATCAAAAATTAATTTTTCGGTTTTATTTCTGAGTCCAAACATTAAAGGAAGAATAATCTAACTACATAACTAAAAATCATTTTTAATTGTTGCAATTTGATATTTTAATTTTGTAGCTAACAACTAAAAATTTAAAAGTTAATTAACATTTTAATTTCATTATTTAACTAATAGAAACCCCATCCCCTATTAAGAAATTTAAAGATTTCTATTAACAAGAAATTAATTGAAACTATCATACAATGCAAATATATTTTCATTATATTTATGACGTGAAGTTTTGTATCTCAATACGTTATATTTAAATATAATGTTGATTAATTATTGATACCAATAGTAAAACAACTTAAGAAATTGATATGATTATTAAAAATTAGAATAAAATGTTGGAAAATTTGGAGTTATTAAGAGTTAATTTTAATTATTAATCTAATAATTCAGTAATAAGATTATGTGAAAAATCAAGTGGTCACTTTCGGAATGCAGTAGAAATATGGCTACAAGCAGTAAAGGTCTGAAGGGATATTTTTAAGGAGAATAGAGATGTCAATCATATCATATCATCCTTTGATGATTAGAAAAAGCACATAATGAGATTGGGGGTGACAATATAATTTTGTAGACTTTGATACAGTAAAGTTGTTGGTACCAATACGTAATTATAAATCTATAAGTATATTTATTTTAAATAAAATATAAGATTTTTATATTTTTTTATAAGTGAAATTCAATTTCAATTATATAAACATATAAAAATTGATATTAAATTTATTGTCAAAATATATACTTATTATCATGCTATTTCTAATTATAAAATGAAAATTAGTGGCTGGTGAGTCCATCAGTTGACCTAATAAAAAGAGAGGATAATAGTAATTACTTTTTTTTTTTTTTTATTTAGTTGCATAATTGCACATGGCATGTGTTCTGATTACAAAACAAATTAAATGAAAAATCACTTTTGAATATCTATAAACAGTATAGATTTTTTTTATTAAAGTTTAAAGTTTTTATAGGTCCTTTTCTATGTGATTTTATAAGAGAGCGAGCGGAAAATTCCTTTCAAATCCCATTTAGAACGGCTTCAATACCATAAAAGTGGGTGTTTAGAAAAAAAAAATTTATACAGCAGATAGTTTTTTTTTTATTTCTAATATTTGTATAAAATTTATTTGGTTATTTTTTTTAATGATAAATAAAAAATTTAATTTGAATTTAAAAAAACTCATATTTATTTAAATAAAAAAATTAATTATCTTATTATAATTAATATTTAAATAAAATATAAATATTAATATGTATTTTTAATGAATATTTAATATATTAACAGATAAAAATTAATGATAATTTATTCAATAATTATAATAATTAATTATTAATTAATCGTTATTAATTATTAATTATTAATTAATAATTATTAATAATAATTAATAATTATTACAAATAATTAAATATAATGAGATTAAATTCTAATCAATCGCTTCCATTTTCAGTTCCTTCGATGTTTTCTTAACCGCTGAAACAGGTGATGTTCAGTACTTTTCAGGTAAGCTGGGTGAGGTCATAATTCAGCTTCAAACCCAAACCAATTTGTATTGGAATTAAACAATTTTTTTAGATACTATTTCATATGTTTTAAAAAATTTATAACTAAAATATGTAAAATTTTTTAAAAAATAATGCACAGAAAATTGACTGTAATGCCTTTTACAATTATATATCACAAATTTAACATGATAACCATTAAATATATAATAACCATTATATTGGTGTAATTTTACTACTTATTAAATTCTATACGAAATTAAGTATGAATTTGTTGATGTAATAGACTCATTAAATAAAGATGTTTGTAATTTTAAGGATTGACTCAAACATTTTATTAATATCACTAAATAAATTGTTTTTAATTTAATTTATGATTATGAGAATTTTAAAAAAAAATAAAAAATTAGAAGATTCAAGTTGCAATTTGGAAACAAATATATTAATAATAACTTAATTTAATTTAGTGGGTGTTTGACAAAAATTTTTTATTTGACTGTTAATTTTTTAATTTTCAATAACTGCATTATACTCGTTTGATTACTCATAATAGTCAAACAATAGTTATTTATAAAAATTTTAATTTGAAGCTTTAAAAAAAAAACTCATGTTTTTTAAATAAAAAAACTAAATTATTTTTTAAAAATAATATTTAAATAAAAATAAATATTAATATTTATTCTTAATAGTTATTAAATATATTAACAACTAACAGCTATTAATAATTTTATCAAATATTTGAAATAATTAACTACTAAATAATCACTATCAATTATCAGCTACCAATTATTAATTAACAACTATTAATAAGATCTAACAATTATTAGCTATTATCAATAGTTAAATTAATAAAAGGATAAAATAGTTTGTTTCGATGTGTTGCGCCATTAATATAGGGATTTAGGAACCCTTGCAAAGAAAGGAACCACAATAAAATGAATCCATTAATTTATGAATATTTAATTATGTGATACTCTATTTTAATTTAAAATAAATAAACAAATTTTCTTTTATTCCAAAACAAGACTCTTTTATTTTATTTTATTTTTAAACTTTTCCTGATTAAAATGATGGGTCTGTTGGGGGTTTCTTTGTCAAATAGCACAGGCTACACAGAAAACCAGTCACTTTATATGCTAATTTATATATTTTTAACTGTTAATCTTTGCCATTAAGTAGTGTTTTGATCAATGTGCCTTAGAGATTATTCTAATGAAACTGAGATAAAGGGACAGAATATTCCAATAATGTTTACCAAATCATATATTCACATTATGGGGAAAATACTCAATTCTATGTATATTTGTTAAAAACTTAATTTGAATCACTTAGAATAAATCGGTTTAATTTCTCTTTTTAACTCAATTTTTTTTTATTTAATTAAGGGTTTGATTAATTAATTACACTAACGATATTAAATGTGAAATTTATTCATATTTTTTAATTAATAAAAAATATTAAAAAAAAACTCAGAAAATAATTTATATTAAAAAAAATTTAAGATTAATTAATTTAATTTCTTCTTAAATTATTTTTTAAAAGTAAAAAAATAAAAAATATTTTTGTTTATTCTTTATTTTCAAAATTGTCAAAAAAGTATGAAAATGAATTTTTTAATGTTAAAAAATATTTTTTAAAGCAAAAATAGGATATAATTAATTAAAAATAAACGGTAATGATATTTTTATATTTTTATTATTCTTATTGACAATATATGTGTTTTAATTTTAATATTTTTTAATTATATTATATTTTTGTTTTAAAAAATAATTTTTAATATTAAAAAATTTATTTTCATATTTTTAATAACTTTGAAAATAAAAAATAAACAAAAAAAAATTAATAAAATATTTTTTATTTTTTATTTTAAAAAATAATTTAAGAAGAAATTAAATTATTTATTCTTAAAATTTCTAATATAAATCGTTTTTTAAGTTTTTTTTTATTTTAATTTTTTTAATTAAAAATATAATTTTATTAATTTAATATTTTTTAATAATTAAAAATTATAAATAAATCTCACAACTAATACTTTTAGTATAATTAATAAACTAAATTTTTAATTAAATCAAATATAAAATTAAAAAAAATTAAATCAATTTATTTTATATGACTCAAATTATACCTATGGACAAAAATACAAACTTTAAATTGGGTATTTTCCCCACGCTAAGGAATAAACAGCTTTTACCGAGGCACTACAGTTTTACACTGTCAGCGGAGGCTTTATAATTTTATAGTCTTTAATAATCATGATTATTTAGTTTAATTATTTTTTTAATCCCTAATAATTGCACATTTGATTTGCTGGCTTTTCCCTCCTAATGATACGTAACCTTATTTTTAGATAATAAATATATTTTTCAACTTCTAACCCAAAAAAAAAAGTTAATTTAAAATAATAATAATATATGAATATACTCCGATAATTTATAATTTTTTTAAAATATAAATTATTAAAATATTTCATCACATATTTATTTAAATATATAAATTAAAATTATACATTTTATATAAACAATAATTTACCGAATTACTATGCAATGTGTTCACAACTCACAAGTCAGCAAAAGCTCTCGCAATTTGCTGTTAATTATTATTAACTAATTAATTAATATGATCATAAGCACAAGTTAATTATTGTAAAAAAAAAAAAAATACCAATTGATCACGTTACATATGCAGCTAATTCTATGAAGCCGATGAACTAGGTCCCTGTGAAACCACCAATAATCAAACAAATATGCTTCATAGCTAGGGATGGCAATAAGGTAGAGAATCTCCGTTTTCCGAAGATATTTGCTCCGAACGGGGTGAGAATTTCTCAATTTATCTTCCCATGGAAACGGGGATGGAGAATATTTTTTTCCCGTTAGCGAGGACGGGGCGGAGATGGGGAGTGTATTCCCCACCCCGTGGGGATCCATTATTATACTTAGTTAATTATTATATTTATTTAATTATTCCTTATATAAAATTATATTAATTAATAACATAGCATATATATATAAGGAATAATTTATTCAATAAATAATTTTTATAAGGTTATTGGAATTTATTGAAAGCACTTATTAAATTAAATTTGTTTAAGTACTTGTACTTTAATGTATGCTGAATTTTTAATATTTTATTAAAAAATATTACTGAATATTTTTTATATATTAAAATATTTATATTTTAATTATGTTTGGTTGATGTTTTATGTGTTTGAATTTATTAATATTTTTTAAATAAATTTTTTCATATTTTTAGCTATTATTTATGAATTTTATAAATATAAATAAATTTAGTAATACAAAATTTAAGCGGGGAACGGAGAATCCCCATTCCCGTCCTCATTTCATATACTGGGATGGGGATGGGGATTAAATTATCCCCGTATATGAAATGGGGACGAGGATGAGAATTTTCCGCTAAGGTGGGGGTAGGAATGGGGATGGTTCCCCGCCCCATTGTCATTCCTATTCATAGTTGTTTGATATCATAGTTGAAATTATTTTTTTTAAATGAATATTATTTTAAATTTTATAAAAATAAATTAAGACATAAAATATTATCATAATAACTAAAAAAATATTTTTATATAGTATGAGACAATAACATGTAATTTATTTTTTTAATGTTTCTTAATCAGTCACTCCTTATAAATAAACTTGGTAATTAATTAATTTAAACTATCATTTAAGAGTTCATTTTTTTTTGGGTAAAATTATTTGCTGTCTGATAATTATTGACTCTAATTAATTTGAATTCGTGCATTATAAAATTTATAAAAAAATAAATTTTTTATAGTGTCTATTTTTTTCATTCACAATGTTCAAATTTGATAATAATAATTTTTATCTATAAATCAATAATTAATCGTCATCCAATGAGATGAGAAGAATATGTACTTTGAATTCAAATTTTTATTTACAACAATATTATTTGTTAGGCTAAAACCAAATTATGTACACAAGAGCTAGGTTAATATACCACCCCCACAACAAACTTAAACCATTTTTATATATGAATGGAATTTCAATTAATGGTTTACCAGAATGAAATAAATAAGTGTACCCACAATATTAACTTTTTTTTTTTATAAATATTTTTTAAGTGAAATTTTAAATCACTGATTTTACAATCTTTGTCTCTTTTGGATTATTCTTTTTTAATCATTAACACTTGTTTTATATTAATCATATTGCTGCTTATTCCTTTGCTCTTCTGTATCGTAATCATCAGTCATTATTACTTTTCTATCTTAACTGGAATGTTTGACCAACTAATTATACATTAATTAATAATAAAAAATCTGCATATCTTAATTAATTCATTCACCAGTAGTTGTTAAATTTTTTTTAAGAGGAATGGTGTCATTATTAATTTACTTTTTCTTTAATATTAGTAAAAGAAAATTGGTATTATTGAAATTTACCTTTATATTTCTGTTAAAATTTTAAATTATATATTTAATTATATCAAACGAGCTTGTTTTGTTATTATACTATTAAAATCATCATATTATTAATTTTTTTAGTTAATTATGATTGAACAAAAATTTGAATGCACAATCTCATAATTTTAATATTAAAATTTATAATTTTATTAATAATTATTTAAACAAAAATTATAGTAAATTTTGAAAGTAAAAGACTGAGATGTTTGAATTCTTGACTCTGGTTTACTATGCATATTTATAGTGATAAGATTATTAATTTAATGTTTAAATTATCATTTTTATGATTTTAAGTTAGTTTATATTTAGTTATATGAATATATAAAATTAAAAAAATAATATAAATATATAAATTAATTATTAATTAGTGTTTTTATAATTATTTTGAATTTTAATGACATATTCTTATAAAACCTAACTTTTAGACCCAAAAGTTATAAATTTTAGCTTTGGATTAAAAGTAAGCCTTTAGTTATAAAATCTGAAATTAACCGCTAATTTTTATTTTTAATTTATCAAACACCATATTTCAACAGTTGGATATTCAACAATTTAATGCTAATCTTCAAACGCCAAACTAAATAAACACTAAATCACTATATTATTATCCTAATGATATTTTCAAATGAAAATTAAATAAGGATGATTAACTCTTAAACTCAAAACAACATATATATACTAGTAGAAAAGAGAAAATTTCAATTTAAAAAGAAAAGAGAGTGCACGAGATAAAGAAAGAAATCCCCTGTAAAAGTAAGAAAAATGAGTTAATTAACTGATAATGAGTCATGTTCAGTACAGCAAATCAAGAAAATTCCAAGAAAACCTTGTCCCATTTCAATGACTTGCCTTCTTTTTTACTGGATGCAATGGTAATGGATGTGTAATGTAAGGCATCTAAACTCAACACCTACTACTGATAACTCCTTCCCTTCTTTCTCTTATTATCTCTTCCCCACCACTCCAAAAGAAAAAAATCGCCTCATTCACCACCAATTTCCATGTTCATCATCTGCTTCTCTCTGCCACAACCAACATCAACAAAGACAACTGCCACTACAATAATAAAGCCTTTTTCTTCTTGTCATTTTTGGCTTTGGGTTCACAGAAAGCTCCACCCCATCTTAGATTTGCTCACACATTTGCCCATACAGGAGAGGAAATCTATTCTTTTTGGCTATATAGCTTCACCTTTTCATAATAGGGTTGATTTGGGTTTCTTGGACATGGTTTCTTTTGACATTGGTTTTCTGGGTTTTTCTAGTCTGAGATCTGGAATCTAAGGACTGGGTATGGTTGAGAGGTTTCAAAGATCTAGACTTTGAAGGCTGCTCTTGTGAAGTTCACTGCAGACAGGTAAGAGAATGGAGCCCTTGTTCTGTTTTTCTTTCTTTCTTGTAGTATTTATGCTAATAGTCAACTTTTTGTTTCTTACTTGTGATTCTATTTCATTAGATATATTTGCTGATATAAGCAACACTTTTATGATTAATGACAATTTAGTTTCTATATTTTTGGGATTGTCTTGTTACATTGTGTTATTTGATCTGTTGATTTTCGTCCATTGAAATTCTTAAGTTGATGTTCCCTGTCTCTGTGAATCTTGTTAATTTTCATTTATGTGGTAAATGAAGTTTTTAGTATATTCACTCACAAATTTGTTTAACTCAGTGCGAAAACTGGAAATATTTAAGCTTCATGAAAGTTTTGGGATTGAATAAAGATTTTATTTTGTTAATCTAAATGATGCCATTCTAAATGTGCGGTTCTACTTTGATGAAATTGCAATTTTTGTGTCTCTTATCTTAATTATGTAGGTTTTGGGCATTTGAAAAACATAAAATGGCCAATGATCTCAACACAGAAATGTCCAAGAAAACTGCCATTCTTGGTCTTAAGGTGTGGGAAGTTATTGGGATTTCTGTAGCATTATTTATCGTCATTATCCTCTCCATGTTGTCATTTTGTTTAACTTCGCGGAAGAAGTCAAGAAGAGATGGAAACAAGCTTCCCCTTAGCCAAATCCCAGCTGTTTCAAAGGAAATCAAGGAAGTTCATGTGGAACAAATATCAGCAAATGAGTTTGTACCTTGTGATGGGATCCTTCTCACAATTCATGATAAAACCAGTGAGAAAGATTCAGATAAGGTCATGGTCCATCTGGGTATGGGAAAAGTGAAGAAAGGGGATAACAGCAGTCAATCCGGTTCTTTTCATAATTTAGAGAAAGATTGTGGATCACAATCAGGTGAAGAAGGGAGTTCTGGCACCGTAACCATATATAAACCTCCTCCTTCTTCATATCCTATCACTGCTCCTTCTCCTCTAATTGGCCTTCCTGAATTCTCTCACTTGGGTTGGGGTCATTGGTTCACGTTGAGGGATCTTGAGCTTGCCACAAACCGGTTTTCAAAGGAAAATGTCCTTGGGGAGGGTGGATATGGAGTTGTCTATCAGGGACATTTGATCAATGGCACTCCTGTTGCAGTGAAAAAGATCTTGAACAATTTGTGAGTTTGACGTTAGCTTTGTCAATTTCCTTCTTTTCTAATCTAGAAATGGTTTTTTTATTGTTCTGTCAAGTTCTTCTTTTTATTGTACTCTACTTCTCATGTTTAGGGGCCAAGCAGAAAAGGAATTCAGAGTGGAAGTTGAAGCCATTGGCCATGTGCGCCACAAGAATTTGGTTCGCCTTTTGGGATATTGCATAGAAGGGACACACAGGTACTATTTTCTCAAATTGTAATTTGGTTTAGATTTGAGATTTATTGCCTATAAAATGGAGTTGAGGTTAGGTATAGGGGTGCTAGCTTGCTTCTCCATGGCGCACATGTTTCTTGTTCATATCTTATAGTTCCATTGTGACTATGAATACAGGATGTTGGTTTATGAATATGTCAATAATGGTAATTTGGAACAATGGCTTCATGGAGCTATGCGTCAGCATGGATATCTTACTTGGGAGGCCCGCATGAAGGTTCTTCTTGGCACAGCTAAGGCGTAAGTCAAGTTTGTTTTATCTCTTTTCAGAATTCTGGTTCCCAAGTTGACTCCGTATGTTTCTTGCAGTCTTGCTTATTTGCATGAAGCTATTGAGCCAAAAGTGGTGCATCGAGACATTAAGTCAAGTAATATATTAATTGATGATGACTTTAATGCCAAGGTTTCTGATTTTGGCCTGGCCAAGTTGCTTGGAGCTGGCAAAAGCCATGTCACAACTAGAGTTATGGGAACCTTTGGGTAAGCTTTTTTTTTCCCCCCTGAAATTCTTGACAGTGCTGCCTATGTAGATGATAATCCTATATTTTCGCTATTTGTTCATTTTATTCTTTATTCTTTGATGTTGGAGGAATAATCAACTTTGGAGTCCATCTTATTCTTTCTCTCGCAAATATTATCCTGCAGATACGTGGCCCCTGAATATGCAAATACTGGTCTTTTGAATGAAAAGAGTGATGTTTATAGCTTTGGAGTCTTGCTCTTGGAAGCTATTACCGGAAGAGATCCTGTTGATTACGGTCGTCCTGCTCATGAGGTATGCAATAATTATATCCACAGTTTTTTAACTACTGAAAATGCAGTTAGTAAATCGTAGCCATCAACAATTAACAATCATTAAAAATTACTGCATTTTACTATTATATCTACTTGATGCTGCTACATTGTTAGTTAATCAAACATATTGTGGTTCACATCTCCTAAGATTTGTTAGGACCAGAGTTATTTGAAACTGACATAATTAACTTCACTTTTGTTGATTGCATTCAATCTACCTCAATGGTTTCTGAATTAGTCAATGAGTTGACTGAGTAGCTCCTGTTCTTCTTGATAGATGAGGTAAAATAACCAGGATCAAGATCTTAGAATGATGTCTACTAGTTTAATCTTCTGAAATGCTAAAAGAAATGCATTTAAATTTGGTAGCCCTAGCCAGTGCTTGGACTGATTAAAGGTTTTGATTTGATGGGGGCCAACCCAATTACACATTCTTTTACACTTTCCTTTTGGGAATTGATGGTGCTTTGCAGTCATACTAGAGAACTGATTGTCATGCTTTTTGGAACCAGCAAATTGAGTGAAATAAATTTAAAAACAAAATAGTTAGTGCCAATCAAAAGGGAAATATAATTTACACATGATGATAAAACAGATCAATCCACATTATTCTTTGCGCTGAATGGGGGCTGCATAATGAGAGTAGCCACACTTTTCTGTCTTGTAAGCCCAGCTTTGCATTTCGTTTTGACCATTGGTTTGTAATTTCTGGTGCATTTTTGGAAAAACTAGTTAAATTACTAGTGGATTAACTCCGTTTTAATCTTTACCATTGTAGATGTAAGAGACTTGCTCCCATTCTTACTTGTTTTATTTGTTTCCCATTGATAGAATATATCCTTTCATTTCAACTTGTATTCGTTTTATTTCTCAAAAAATTCATTTCCTTATTCTAGTCAGGATGATGTTGTTCCCCAGACAACTCCTACATAATTGGCCAATCCTATTTCTATTGATGCAGTTAAACACCTGTGGGACAGGAGTGTGGTGTTTGTATATGTGTTGAAATGATTCTTATTTACGTTAAAAATGAGTTTATTTTGGCATGCGCCTATTTGTATATTACTTTTTCAGGGTTGGGAATCTTGCGATGACAAAATCATAGATAATGCCCTGTCCTATAAAAATGCTCTGAACAACAATGTGAACATCTTGATTTTGTTAGGATATTGACAGGCAAGTGGATCACTATGTTTCCACGATAGCTATTCTGTTCCCACACGAATCATTATCTTTATGAGTATATTTATAAGCTGAAACCTTGATCAGAGTAATTCTCACTTTGATTTTGGAGTTGAATTATTCATAAAATGTCCTACCTGCAGGTAAATCTTGTTGATTGGCTGAAAATGATGGTCGGAAGCAGGCGGTCGGAAGAAGTTGTAGATCCTAAAGTTGAGGCTAGGCCATCAACAAGAGCTCTAAAGCGAGCCCTCTTGACTGCTTTAAGGTGTGTTGATCCTGATTCTGAAAAAAGACCTAAGATGAGTCAAGTTGTTCGAATGCTTGAATCTGAGGAATATCCTATTCCTAGGGAGGTTAGTTTCTGTCTTCAATTCTGTAGTACTTTTCAACTTAAATTCTAATTTGTATGACTTGGGTGCATCCTGCATTATCCTTTTTCTCATGAGAGCATTAAATATAGTTGTTTCATCTTGACTAGCCAGCTGTATGCTTGTTTGATTCATGAAAAATTTATCAATGAGGCAACTTTTAATTTTGAAAACTCTTGTAGAAAAGATGTCTTTTGACTAAATTCTGACTTGAATTCATAATTTTTCAGGATCGTAGACATCGAAGAACTCAAGGAGGAAGCATAGAGATTGAATCTCAGAAAGAGAATTCAGACACTGAACGCAGCCATTATGCAGGTTCAAGATCAGAAAGGAGGAGGACATAATGAAAACATGGCGACATGGTGTTTAGTGAGGGAATTTG
Source organism: Aleurites moluccanus (assembly GCA_948193065.1). Lineage (NCBI taxonomy): Eukaryota > Viridiplantae > Streptophyta > Magnoliopsida > Malpighiales > Euphorbiaceae > Aleurites > Aleurites moluccanus. Next base: position 5,002 of record CANXYC010632957.1, on the reverse strand, counting down.
AGGGACTTATAACCTGAGGTGGATAATTCTTAAATTTTTTTTTTTAGACTTTAAATTCTTGGGGTTGCCTCTATGTAAGCTGTTGATATCTAGGACATGGGAATGAGGTAGGAAGGGATATGATTTTTAATTTTTTTATTTTTTGATCTTTTTCCTTTTCTTGCACATTTTTTTCAATGTAGATGGGGAAATGATTTGTTTTTGTATGGAAATGGTGTTGTGAAGAACCCATTTGATTGGGGGGGGGGGGGGGGGTGTACAGAAATGGGTTAGCTTTTTCAAGATTGTTTGATGTTTGGACCAGCAAAAGAGACTCCCAAAAAGTTTAATGCTTTTTCTTTGCAAATCTAAATCTTTGCACCTTGAAGCCATTTTGACCGGCCCCTATCAAGATATCTAAATTTTCTGTTACATTGTATGAGCATAAGCATAAAAACAAAGTTGATTTGGAAAAATAGCCTGCCCGTACTTTCTTTGTTAAGGAGCTGCAAATTATAAGAAGATAATGGAAATAAGGACCAAATTGTAGAATACATGCCAAGAAAGAATTAATGTTTCAATGTTACAATTACTGCTAGTGTTTTTTTTCCCATTTGTTGATATTAGGACATAGATGAGTTAAAAAAAAAAAAAAAAACTATTAAGCTTTTGCCTTTGGGGGTATTTTAAATAGAAGTAGAATTTTGAAAAAACCGTTTAAAAAAAAATTATCAGATTTAATTTTTTTTTTAAATTTTTAAATTATATTTTACATTTAAACATTCAATAAAATTATTTAACATTTTTTAAATTTTAAAACATTATTTGCATGTTTATTTTAAATAAATGCAAATACCTCCTTAGTGATAAAGCTCTCAAAGGTTAGGTACTCGAAATTCAATTTATCAATATATATATATATATATTCCTGGATTAATGACAGTCTTATTTATTTAATTTTGAAAATAGATTCTTGAAATTTAAATTAGAGTAAAGAGCAATTAGTGATTCAATTGAATCCGAAATAAATTCGGTTGTTGCTATTTTTAACGGCGAGTCGTTTCTGTTGACAGTTGCATAAAATTAATAGGTGCCTTTTACAGGTAGCTCTTCACACGTGATGAGTAATTCACGTAACAAATCATTTAATTCATTAAAGCGACATGTCTTGTGCCCATCCTTAAATTCGATGAATTAACAATTTCAATGGAGATTACAGCTAATGATTCTCTCTTAAGTCTCTAATTAATTTCTGTGATGAAGTGATAAGAACTGAGAATTTTTTTTTGAATTTTGAAAATTAAATAATGTTGAAAACACTAACCTTTTTATGATAATAACAGTTTTGAAAATTAAATTAGAGGACTTGTTTGAGAATTTGTTAAATCTTCATTCTCTTGGTCTGTGATCAGATGAATGGCCAAAGCTAAAGATTTTCTGGCTTTTCCAACCATGAAAATTTTGATTATTTATCATCATCTACTGGCAATGTTAAGTTTCTTATTTAATTTTCTTTTCAAGTTCTAATCCAGTAATCCCTATATAATTGGTCAAAATCATTTGCTCTTTCCTTCCCCCATTTGCTTGTTTAATTTGTTGAATTTTGTATTGTTTTATTTTCATTGTATTTATTTAGAACTAAATAATTGTGTAATTCATTTCATTTTCATATATAAGTGATGAAATTATTGTGAAAATTTTACTCTTTTTTTCATAAATTGATTAAAATCAATTTGCAAATTCTAGCATGACTTAATAATATAAATAATTCTATCAAATTAAAAATATAAAATTAAAAATAAAGTTTTTGAGGTTGCAAACATTTGCAAGTATAGATTTGCTGATGAATTGAAATTCATTTGTTTCCTGCCTTCTGCACAAACTCTCTGTTTTGGGCATTGATAGTGCCAGAAATAGTTGGGGAACTAACCTATAAGATTAAGAGATGACCAATTTACTTCGTGGTCAAAATCCTATTAGAATTCAAAACCCTTATCCCTAAGCATTTCTCAGTAATTAGAATTCAATGGTCAATTCACCACATAGGAGTATAAGATTATAAATTAATTAATAATAATTTAATATATTTACATATTAATTATAATATAAATTTTATGCGTTAAATAATTAATTATTATATTAATAATTATTATTTGATAATATCTAATCACTATTAGTAATTCATAATCCTTAATTTAAGTCATTATGTCATGGGTTCGTTTAATCAAGAAAAAAGTGACCATAGCGAACAAACAACTAGCTAAGAGAACGTTAATTAGTAACAGAATGAATCATAATTCCGTTACGAATCGTTTGGCAATATATCAATGCTGCTCTGCAGCTGACTTTGCATTCCTATTGTCTTTTTAAGCAATATCTAAAAGGCTTATGAAGGCAGCTTCTCTCTACATTCTTTCATCAAGACAGACTCAAAACCATATATATTCTCATACATGGAAAGCCAAAAATGTAAAAAAAAAAAAAAGATAGAAAATAAAGGCAAACCAAGCGAACAATAGGGAGATTTTTTGGGGTTCAGAGAAGCAGCAAAGGACAAATAATTATTGATCAATGGCGATGGTGGAAATTTACTCTTGAGGCTTCTTCCATTTGAGGGGCTTCACCACCTCCCATGTGAAGTCAGGGTCATCTCTTCCAAAGTGACCATAGGCAGCTGTCTTCAAGAACCTACTATTGCCACCCCTCCTGAGATCCAAACTGATGGCAATCATACCAGGCCTGAAATCAAAGTTCTCCTTCACAATCTTGAGAATCTCCTTGTCTGGGATCTTTCCAGTGCCATAGGAATCAACAAACACTGACAATGGTTCTGGCACACCAATAGCATAAGAGACCTGAACGATGCAGCGGCGAGCAAGCCCACTGGCAATAATGCTCTTGGCTGCCTGCCTAACAATGTAAGCCCCACTCCTGTCTACCTTGGTGGGATCCTTGCCAGAGAAGGCGCCACCACCATGGGCTCCCCAACCACCATAAGTATCAATGATGATTTTACGACCAGTGAGTCCAGCATCACCATGAGGGCCACCAATGACAAACCTGCCTGATGGGTTAAGATGGAAGATGGTCTTCTCATCAAGGTACTTCTCAGGGATCACAGGCTTAATAACATGCTCTTTGAGGTCAGCTGCAATCTCATCATTAGTTACAGTTTCGTCGTGCTGTGTTGAAATGAGAACAGTGTGCACTCGTACTGGAACCATTGCACCATTATCATTGTAATACTCAACAGTAACTTGGGTTTTGCCATCAGGTCTCAACCAAGGGCAGGTGCCATTCTTTCGGACTTCGGTGAGGCGGGCACCGAGCTTGGTTGCAAGAACATGGCTGAGGGGCATGAACTCGGGGGTTTCATCAGTGGCATAGCCAAACATGTGACCTTGGTCACCAGCACCAATCTCCTCAGGTCGCTTGGTAAGATGGCCATGGACACCCTGGGCAATATCAGGACTCTGCTGCTCAATGTAAACTAGGACCTTGCACTTGTCAGCATCAAGACCCACATCATCAGATACGAATCCAATTGAACGGCAGGTGTCACGAACTATCTTCTCATAGTCTACATTGGCTTTGGTTGTGATCTCACCGAAGACCATGACCATGTTGGTCTTAGTGCAAGTCTCGCAGGCAACCTTGCTATCAGGATCTTGCTCAAGGCAAGCATCCAAAATGGAATCAGAAACCTGATCACAGAGCTTGTCGGGGTGGCCCTCATTCACAGATTCAGAAGTGAATAGGAAGGTCTCCATTCTAGCAACTGCAAAGCACAAAACCACATTCACAATTCAGCAAATTCCAGTGGTAAAGAACAACTTAAACAAAAAAAAAGGGATTTAACAACTCTTCATAATTTAGTAGATTATCAAGAAATAAGATCTCATAATATAAAAGAACAAGAAAAGGGTACTCTTGACATGCATAAATATTCATCTTTAGAGATCAAGCCATGAGGAAATGAAGTTATATGATAATAAACAACCAGACCAGTCAATTTCAAGGATAAATTTAAAAAATTTATGGCATTTATATTTTCTCTAAAATCCTGCCATCAATTCCGGGTGTAGAAACACTAGAATATCATTTCAATTCAAACTACAAATACCAGCAATTTCAGTTTAAAGAAATGGCTTACACCAGAAACAGAACATCCACAATATATAAACAAACTAAAAACAGAGATGGATTACTAAAAATTCAAATATAAACAAAAAAACCATTATCCTAAACGCTCAGATCTACTAAGAAAACACATACACGCATGAACTTCCAACTAATCCAAAAATGGAGTAATCTTCATGTTTGTACTCTATATTAGATCAAAACTGAAGTAAAAAATTGAAAAGAGGAACAAAAAGAAAAAGAAGAATTAAACAAAATCTATGCATGGAAACGGACCTGTGAATGAAAAACAGATCTGGGAATTTTGATTTACAGGCAAGAGCAGAGCTTTTCAATGAGTCCTTTAGCTAAGAACTCTTGGTGGCTCTTACAGGTTGCTCTGCCTCCGTATTTATAGACAAAATGTGGTCTTTCAATTTAATTTTTTTTTTTGGTCCTTTTAATATTTTATTACCATACCGTTTAAATTATTTTTTGAAGCATATTATTTGGGTAAATTGTAATTTTTTTGTAAACTGATTTATTATATTAAATTTTTTTTTATTTTTTTAAAATATACTAACTCTCTACTAACGAATATTATAATATACTAATAAATCTTTCCGTCCAATTTTATCATTAATCAACTCTTAATCAACCATATAAGGGTAGTAAAAATATCAAAATGCCCTTATCCTTATTTTTAATTAATTACATTTTATTTTTGTTTTAATTTTTTTTTAAGATTAAAAAATTTATTTTTATACTTTTGACAAATTTAAAAATAAAAATATTTTTATTTTATTTTTTAAAAAATAACAAATAACAAATAAAAATATTTTTTAATTTTTATTTTTAAATTTATCAAAAATATGAAAATGAATTTTTTATTTGTATTAAAAAA
>CANXYC010632898.1:0-15225 GCA_948193065.1 Aleurites moluccanus | reverse complement strand
AATAATTCATCAAAACCAAATTAATTTCCTTCCAATTAATAAAGATAATATAAATTTCAGTAATTGACAACGCCTCTCTGTGGGACGATACTCTACTCATTCTATTACTTGATAAAGCGATTCGTGCACTTGCGAAAAGCCTGAACATGTATCAAGATGGAGATGGACTGTCCCCAAAAGGACATACTAATGGTAAAGTTTAAGGATCTCTAGGTCATGGATTCAAATCTTGCTAAGTGGGATGAGGCGGTTTTTGGGAAGGGTAAAAGCTACTCCTATTACGAAGCTCATCCAATCAACGAAGAAAGACAAAAGAATGGAGATGGCTTCAATGCTTTAGGTTAACATGACTCGTAACCGAGTAAAAGCATCTTTTTAGTTTTTGGATACGAGGAGACAACGAGTTAGTTAAGTTTTGTTTTCTTTATCACATTTTTTTTTAATTGCATATAAATTAAAAACTGCAAGACCTTGTAATATACTCATTTTTCATTTGATTCCTCTAAAGTCTAAATTGCAACAAACGGTAGTGAAAGGGGTTTGTATTAGTTAGGCATGATCCCAATTCAATTTTGAAATTGAAACCGGAGTGAAATTAAAATTAAACTAGTCTAAATTAAAACTTAACTGATTAATATTGAAATCGGTGTTAAATTAAAATCGTACTAAGTTTTTAGTTTTTATAATATTTGGATCGATTGAAATAAGTAATTCTTATTCGATTCAAATTAAAAATAAAAATATGAATATTTTTAATTTTTAGTTTTTTTTTTTAAATTACAAATCAACCTTAATAACTATAAAAATAGATAATTTTTAAGGATATTTTAGGAAAAAATTTAGTAATAACTATAAATACTAGTATTTTATTCATTATTGCTATCGCAATATCTCAATTAGTATTTAAATACTAAATTAATTTATTTTTATTATCTTTTAATTTCAATCTTTCAATTAGCATCAACATCTCAATTAATTTATTTTTATTACCTTCTAATTTTAATCTCTCAATTAGCATTCAAATTCTTAATTAATTTATTTTATTATTTCTTTAATTATTTTAATTTTTATTCTATAGTTCTATTAGCATTATTAATTATTTTTTATATCTAAAAATTTATAATTGTAAGTAAAAATAAAAAACCAACAAGGATTAATTGATAAATTAAGTTTAAGTTCTTTTTTTTTCAAAATTTGAATTTATATATTAGTTTTCAAATAAATTTAGTTACAAATCTATTGAAATTGTCCCGAATAGAAATTAAAATCGAAACTGAAATTAAAATCAAAATCAAAATCATCTTAAAATTGATTATTTTTAATCAAATCGAAATTGTCTCTTAAGATTGAGATTTCGATTCAGAACCGGCGAAATATGCTCAAGTCTAGTATCACGTGTTGGAAAATGGAAATAAAGAAATCCCATATTGGGAAATGAAAGGACAAATATGGTTCAAAGACGAAGGCCATGTTGTCGAAGAGCCAAATGAATTGAAGTCCATAAATGAAACAACCACCGGCCGAATGAATGCGAAAAGCCTGCTGCCTGCTCTTAATGGAAGGCCTAATGATGAAGATGCCAAGCCCAACACCAGGGTTGAAGCCCAAACTAGTGAGTCCATTGTCCATAAGAAAAGTCCAACATCAGGTTCCCCAAGAATTGAGTTGGGAACGGTTTCTCACTAATGGTTCTAAGGTGGTTGCTGGATAAATCTCAATAAGTTCTTCGATTAAGCCTACAGCCTCCGGATTGATAAGCAAGTGAATGGGGCCGATTCATGGTTTACGGAATGGTTCAAGCCATTCTCACCTCAAACTCCTAAGTAGAACAGGTGTACTTTTAAATTAGGGGCTAACTGCTTCACAGTGGTTGATCCTTTTGTACAATGCTGTCCTGGAATGAGGAGAAATGGGTTGGAAGATGTTTGTAGGTCCTAGAACGGCAATGCAGGTCCACAGGAAATGGCTTGACAGATCGTGACAAATACCATATTTATTTGGGTTGCCATACTTGGCGAATTTTGTAACCATGTCGCAGTTTCTGCTGTTCGAACGCAATGTCTTGGAAAAGCCTCGATATGAAGGTAGCCTTGTCTTCTTGGCATATATAAATTATCTCAGACTCCATTGACTAATGGAAAATACAAATTGAACGTGCTACAATATTCTTCTTTTGGAATCAGTGAGCAAAACAGCGTTGCTCTGTTGATTTTATGGGTAAGCATGTCAGTTTGCTTCCGTTTGATACTGACCAAAACTAAATTAACTGAAATTGAAGGGAGAAATGAAGTGAACAAAACTGCGGTAAGAACCGAACCAAATTGAAACTGAAATAATTTGCATTTTTTAAGTTATATAAATCCAATATTTTAAAAAAAATCATACACATAAGTAATGCTCACCCCCAATTTAGATGGTTTCATGACAATACGTGTAATAGGAATGTTGCCACCTTAACTTTGGGGTTTGTGTGTTCAAAAGACCTTGAAATTTGAACTGCATTGTTGAAGGTTACCATCTTAGTTATTGGTAACCTTCTAATTTCTATTATCTCAACTTTTTTTTGGTGCAGTATTTTGCTCATATAATAATTAAGCACATACATAGATTATATATGCTGAAAGGAGAGGCTTTACTACTATATTTCAGTTTAATGATATTAGAATCATTTAGATCGTAAAATTTTAAATTTGATTTTAAATCAAAACTTAAATAATAATAATAATAATAATAATAGGAAAGAGGTTGCACATAAATCAAAACTAAGGTTTGATTAAATGAAATTATTGAAGTGAATGTTTTATGTAAGGGTTGTATTGGTTCAATTTGGTCGATTTAAAAAGTTGTTATCAAATAAAATTAATCTCTTCATTTGAAAAATTTTCAAACCAAATCAAATTATTATTATAGTCAAACTATTGATTTGGTTTGGTTTGAATATATTTGATTTGTTGGTTTCGAATCAAAATTTTTTGTATAAATTATTATTATTTTATTATAAATTTAAGAAAAAATAATGATAAAATATCAGTAATAAAAATATTTCAAAAATAGTTTAATATTATATAACGCAAAACTTATTTATTCCATTAATTAATACACCCAAAGCTTAAATTTTTTCTCAAGAATTAAACTTTTTTTATTATTTATTTTTAGTTAATTCTTATAGATGGTCATTTTTTTTTTCAATTTTAAGTTAATATTAGGTTAAAAAAATATGTGGTTTTATATAAAATAAAATCAAATATATTTAATTATAATAATAGTGTGTGTGTGTATATATGTATAATTTTGGTTTGATTTGATTCAATTCGATTTGAAACTTAGAAAAAAAAATGTTCAAATAACAAATCAAATCGAATTTTCAGTTTACTCTATTTTTCAAATCAAACCAAATCAAATAAATTATGAAACCATTTATTTCAATTTGATTTATTCGATTTGATTCAATTTAATCGATTTAGTCGGTTTGACTTTCACTCATACTTGGATAAAATTAACACTTCTATGGTTTGTAAAAAAAATTTAAGAACAAAAATATTGAGAAAGATTTATTTTCTTGTGAATCTTTCACAAATTTAAGCGTAGATTAGTCAAATCTAATTAATTTGGATATTACAGGGTTATACCAAAAAAAAATTAAAAATAAAAGATTATAAATGATTATTTCACATATATTATTTTGTTCAAAATTAAGAATTTTATTCAATATAAAATAAATTTTTTGTTTGCATTGTATTACATGTTATTCCTCTTTAGTTTCCAATGTTTATTAGCTTTGGAGTAATAAGGTGATTTACAATGTTCATTAATCTTATTCATCAATCAAGATTGGAAAAACAACGTCTAAAGATTGAAATTAGGTTTAATTGACAAATTTGTAACTTGGGGGAAAAGGAAGTGTAGACGGTTAGACAAATTTTAAAGAAGGTAATAAAAAAATAAATATAAATCAAATGTAATGTAATGTTGGTGTTATTTTTAAAAAAGCTAGAAAGTAGGAACTATTAATTTCACACTAATGTTTGATAGACATATGTAGTTTAATTTCACTATTTACTTTGTAATTTGATTTTGCGGAAAAAAAAAAAAAAAAAAAGATGGATTAAGAAATAAAAATTTTAATAAAATTAAATAGATAAATTTAAAAATAAAATAAATTAATAAAAAGTAAAAATTTTTATTTATCACTTGAAATAATAGTAATTATAATAAAATAAAATTTTATGAAAATTTTTATTTTTTATTATTGAACTCATTTTATATTAATTTAATTATTTTTATCCATGCTTTTAATACATACATCAGAAGAATCATTTATAATTTTATATAATTTTAAATCTATTTATTTATTTTTCAATTAAAAATAAAAGAAAAATAATAACAACTAAGACTGATTATGCAGAATTTGAAATTTTAGTTTTATTATTTTTCTGAAAAGTAGTGTTGACTTTTTAATAATATATATATTATGAGTTGAACTTAGAATTTCAGTTGGAAGAAGAAAAAAACAACTACGAATTGTAATAATTATTAGCTGTCTCTTAAAAGCTTTGGTTTGTAGCAAGTTGGACCGTAGACTAAGAGCCAACTACTTTTTGCTAACAAGTAATTACAACTCTGAATTGCATCAGAAACCTTTCATATTATTCAGATCAGACTGATGGTTTTTAATTTATTAGAGGATTTGTAGGTTCACAAATAAATATATTTTCTTATATTGACTATTCATGTTTTTAGTGTTAATTAAAAGATTGCATATTGAAATAAAATTAAAAGTATCAACATTTAATTACTTTTTTATCTGATTTTCAATGTTCTCATATTTATTTATAACTAAATAAATATAGAATTTATTTTAATTATAAATAAATTTTACAACTAAAATTAATTGATATATATATATATATATATATATATATATACCTTCCAAACTTCTTAAAATTAATTTTTATACCTATATAATTTTTAAATATATATATATACCTTCCAAACTTCTCAAAATTAATTTTTATACCTATATAATTTTTAATATATTTTTAAAATATATCAAATTGGTACTGTAAAAATTTTGAAAATTTTATTTTAGATAATTTTTTTTTAAAATATATACATTTAGCTCTTTCAAATTTTTAAAATTTTATCCATTGTTTCTTAAAATATATATAAATTCTCTTAAATTTTAAGGTTTTATTTGTTATCAATGTATTATTATATTTATATATTAATAAATATTTTACAATATAATAATACTAAAATTTTTAAAATATTATATATTAACCTTACAAATTTGAATAATTTTTTATTCATAATTTTTTTAAGCTCCAATCCTTATAATCTAGTTCCTCCACTGTATATATATCATATGAAATAATGATTGAATTCATTCTGACAAGTTTTTGCCCTAGCAAGCAAATTCTTTTTTTTTTTTTTTTTTATTGTTCTCAAAATTAAAAATTTAGTGTCGATTAATAACACCCTAAGTTAGAATTAAAAATAAAAAAATTACTATTTTTATATTAATTAGAAGAGCAAAAGATTAAATTAATATTTAAATTTATTATACCATCATTTAAGTTATGAAATAATTGATAAAAATATAAAAATAAAATTAAAAAACACTTAAAATCTTTTATATATAATTTTTTTTTAACTTTTTATATGATATTTTAATTTCATCTAAGCATGCTCTTTAAAAAAAAATATTATGATATTGCAATGGTATATCTATCCATGATATTAATTTCTTAAAATGAAAAATATAGTTACGGTCCCTGCAATGGACTAATTCAACTAAGTTGATTAATTCTTAATTAATGGCAACACGTGACTCAAGTGCTCAGCTTAATTTTCTAATTTAGTACTGCAATTTTTCAACTTAATCTTCCTCCTTAGTTCAAACTTGCTAATCTTGGTATTCTCTTTAAAAAAAAAAATGCTAATCTTGGTTGTTTAGGTTTGCTTCGTTTGTGGTCAAATAGTTTGGTTGGATTGCTAGATTTTCAATAGTGAGTATTTTTTTAAGTGAAAAGTAATCATTTTAATTTTTTATTTATGCTCGCAAATCATAACTTTAAAATAATAGTAATGATAATATTAAAATTAAACTTCAAAAGCTTGACTTAGCTCTCTTACTTGAATATGATCACACCAAACCTAGCCAGCGGGGGATCTTATTTGATCCAAATCGAAAATATTTTGTTATAAAGATTCGAAATTTATATAAAAAGTTAACTATATATATATATATATATATATATAACATTTTATATTTATATGATATTTATATTTTAACACTCATTTAAATTGATAAATAAGTCAATATATTTTTTTATTAATCTCAATTGATATTTACAAATTTATAATGATAATTGAGTTGATTCAACAAGCTAAGACAAATTTAAAAGCACATTACCTAAACAAAATTAAAAATCCAACACGTAATAATTGAGATCAATCTAAGCATGAAAATATACCCCAAATTAAAAAAGAAACTGAAACTCCAATCTAAATTATAATTTAATAAGGATATTAATTATTTTCATACTATGATACCATATTACAAATGTTATGAGCTCATATATATATATATAGTTTTGAGAGTATTAATCTCAAAAATTAATTATTAAAATTAAATAGTCCAATTATATATATATTTATTCAACATCATATATTTAATTTATTTAAAATTTATATTTTAATAAATTTCATATTAGAATTGAAGTTGGATTGAGAGTGATTCAAATTTTGATTTTATTATCTAAACTTGTATCAAATTTAGTTGATCTCATAGATTTTTATCGGACCATCTAAAAATTTTGATAAAAAAAAATTTCAAAAACACAAATTATATTAATTTATTGTATCAATTTTGTTTAGTTTTATGTTTTAGTGGTCAATGATTGAGTAATAATTAACCATTAAAATAAGCAATTTGATAAATTAAAAAAAAAAAAATAATAGTTACAATTCTCAACTGTTAACTTTGAAATTTATAATTAAAAATTGACTTTGAAGCCTAAACTATAAACTTTACCTTTTGAACTCCAAAGCTAATACAAAAGTACCATTGAAAAAATTATTTTTTTTTCAAATTGCTAATAGTTTTAAAAATACAAATTCTGTAATTATATATATATATATAATAAAAAAAAAGTAATTATTTTATTATGTTTTTTTATATCCTTTACACCAGAAATGTTTTTTTTTTTTTTAATAAGAAGTATTTATCATATAAATCTAATATGTTGTTATTTCTTATTTTACTATTCGATCCCATTTTCATTGGTAGATTATTAAACAAGTGAGTGTTTGAATTAATTTGAGATTTCGAAAGTGTTTTTCAATATAACGCATTGTATTTTTAGTTTTAAATAAAAAAATTAATTAAATATTTGACATCTAATTTGAAAATGAATTTTGCTCCTCTAAATTGAATTTTTGTTTCTTCAAATTATTTTTTTTAAGTAATTAAGAACAGTTTATGAAAAATTTAACTAATAAACTTTATTTTTAATAAAATTTTAATTTAACAATAGAATTCTCAAACAATCCTTTTATATTTAGTTACAAGGGTTGAATATAATAACTAGTTCATAGTAGCTAATAAGCACTAATTGCTCTCAATAGCAATTAACTACTCACAATTAATATCTAATCCACTATATCAAAAAAGTATTAAGAGAAAAACAGTAACTGTGACAGAGCCAATCATAAAATTGAAATTTTAAAATCTAGAAAAATTGAGCCATATATTATTCTAATAAAACTAAAACTTAACATACATAAAAAATTTAAAATCTTTGAATGGATACTTGTCATTTGAAAATTTCAATTGGATCACTTTAAAAATTATATAAATCACTATATATATATATATATATATATATAATTTTTTTTTTAAATTTCAATAACATCACTTGACTCGTCTTAAATAAATTAGTCTCTATTGAGATACATATATATAATTATAAAAATAAATATATATAAGTACAATAGTACAAAATTAAAGGTACAAAGAAAGTATAATAATGTTCTTTTTCCACTTAATTCAAAAGCAAAATGCAGACGTTATTTGAATGTATAGTGGTTTGAATATGGAATAAAATATTTGGTTATTATAATCAGCAATGACTTTTACAGGATATCTACATGCATTTTTTACGTCATAAGTTACGTCATAAATTAAATCAATGAGAAAGCTTTGATTCCATGAAAAAATAAAAATAAAAAGATTAGTTGTGGTTTGAATTGAAAATTGGCAAGAGACTAACAGCTATTAATGAGAATTTGGTTAATTGATATGAAATTGGCTATCAAATTTGTGAAATCTCGATTTTAAATATTAATTAAATTTAAATTTATAAAAAAAATTTGAATTATTTAATGGTAATGAATGAGATAATATATATATATATATATATATATATATATATATATATATATATATATATATATAGGTTCATATGCAAAAGCTAGAAAATAAAATATTTTATTTATATAGATTTTAATTTCATATTACATTTAATTTTAAAAAAAATAATATGTAAAAAAATTTACTTTCAAAGCCATTTTTATCGTTTAAAAGGTAATGTTGCAGGTGATAGAATATGATTTGGTCTGACCTTTAATCTTCAAATTTTATATGAAATCTTTCATGTGGATCAATTCGATGAGTAATTTGAGCTAAATCGATCCCTACCTCTAATTCAATATATATAATTTGACTAAAAATAAAGAATTTTTATATTATTTTATATATTTATTAAGATTAAAATTTCTTTTCAGATAAATGTAAAAATATATAATATGTTTGATTTATACTGTTATAAATTATTTTCTCAGTTTAACTCTTAAAAATTGAATTATGAACAATAAAATGAGTAGAAAACTCAATTTACCAATTCATTATATATATATACCTAATTGTCGGCAAAACAAATTATAAATGTATTTCTAGTAAGCTACGAATCACTTATATCTCATAAAATATTTATCTATATTGAATGTAGATATTTAATTCATTCATACACTCAATTAATAAATAATAATATATTTTAATTAATATAATTCTTTTATTTTTATTTGTTTTATTCAATAAAAAAATATCAATATCCACTTTTAATTTCTTTATATCTTCGTTTCTTATTGGATGGTTATATTTTTTTTACCCTTACATCTTAAAGTTTGAGGGGATCAATATCAAATCCTCCATCAGCAAATGAAGTTGTTGGCTTTGTTGGGTCCAGTAATGTTGGTCGAGTAGTATTATATATGTGCTCATTTTTGTTCTTACTATACTAACTTTATATATGCATATCACTTGTAAAAACATAAAAAAATAAATAAAGAAAATAAAGAAAAAAATTCTCCTTAAGGTTTGGCTAAGAAAATGTATGATATTGTTGTTTCAGCTGCTAGCTATTTGTTTTCAGGACTGAAATATTTTGAGTTTGAATTTTAATTAAAGTTAAATATAAAAGAAAGTATTCATTAAAATTATTAAAAAATTTCAGAGTGAATTTGATTTATTTTAATTATAAAAGTTTAAAAGAAAATTTGTCAAAAGGTTGATTTTTTATTTTAGGGTTATGTTTGTTTTATAAAAAATATTTTCCTGATTTTTTTTTAATACTTTGTAATATTTGCGGGACTTTAGAATATATTAGTTAACAGAAATATTTTATTATTCAAAAAGAAAATTAAACTACTTTTTAAGTAGAAAGTTATTTTTTAAATTTATATGTTTATAAGAAAAAAAAAAGGTACTTTCAAGAGAAATATATAAACATATGTTTATTACTCTATCAATTAACTGTTGATTGGTCATCCTTGCCCTTACATTAGCTATTAGACACCATCATATCATAAAAGATTTAACTTAAATGATAAGAAGTTTGTATTAGGAAAATTTCGAATTCGAATCTTATTTTATAAAATTTAAATTGTGATCTATTAAAAATAAATATAATATTTTATAAAAAAAAAATTTATATTTTTTAATACTAACTATTAATATTATAATTTTTATGAAAATAATTAAATCAAGTAAATCCTTAAAAAAATAAAATACTAGTCCCCATCATCACTAGCTATTGTGATTGCCACAATTTATCATTTTAATTAACTATTGATAGGTCGTCCATAGCCTTGCAGTAGCTACTAGTCACCACCGTCACTAGCTATTCTGATTGCCACAATTTATCATTTCTTTCATATTTTTTCCTTCATATTCAATATTAAATAAGAAAATATAAAATTTTTATAAGTTTTAATATTATATTCCAAACAAACTGAAAATAATTTTCAATTGATTTTAATGTATTGATCAAACAAAAGAAAATAAATCATTTTCTCAAAAACTGTTCTTTACAGAGAAAATTATTTCTCGCGAAACAAAAACCTTTAATGTGAAATAGACTTCAAGTGAGTTTCCCCAACAAGGAAGAGCAATTGGGGGTTGGTTGAGTTTGGTTAAAGGAGACAAACTTTTGTAAATTTTGTTAGGTAAGCGAAACACCAGCAAACATATATATATATATCTTATAAGAATTTTTTTTACTTCCATTAAATTTACCAACTTATCTCGTACACCATCTCAATAAGTGATAAAATATTTTAATTAATATAATTTTTTTTATTTAATTTTTATCTAATAAAATAATATTTATATTATTTTTTTCTTCGTATATTATTATCTCAGTGAATTAATTTATAAATAGATTATATATATATATATATATTTGTATATTATTATTTCAGTGGATTAATTTATAAATAGATTATATATATATATATATATATATATATATATATATATATATATATATATATATGTATATATAGTTAGTAGGGGCTCAGACACCAAACATTAAAAACCAAAAGCAAAAAGGAAGAGAATTTTTGTATTGACTAATTCTTTAAAAATATTTTTATATTTTCAACAGTCAAACCTTAGCCTTTACGTTTACAAACCCCAAACTCAAAACAAGGCTCCTTTCGTTCTCCACCTTAGCCCTTAAATCAGCACTACTACATGTCAACAAAACCATGTCTTTATTAATTTACCTTCTCTCTCTTTTTCTTTTGATTAATTTGATTTCAATTAAGTCTCAAACCTGTCAGTCTTAGAGGTTATTCAGTACTTTCTCTCTCTTTATATATATATATATATATATATATATATATAAATGCTTGCATTCTCTTATATAACTCCAAACCTTCTCAACAAACATATGTAATTCCTCATAAGAGCATCAACAAACTATTTCTCTCTCTCTCTCTAACTATCTGTCCGTTTGTTTGTCAATCTTTTAATCATTCGAAAAATCAAGAAAACAGAAATATCCAACATGAGATCCCATAATTGTTCGCTTGTTTTGGCTTTAAATGCCATTTTCATCATCTTCTTCTTCTTCCTTTTGCAGTCTCATTCCATTCAAATTCATGGCTTGAGGCTTCTTAAAGAAGAGCAAACTTCTGCATGGATGAAGGTAATTAGTATAAGCCAAGCTTACTCTGGCCCAAGCCATCGTGGACGTGGTCATTAATTAATTCATCTATAACCACTTATTGTCATTTCTTTATCTCTTGATTATTGTTTGTAATTTTTTTTTTCTGTTTAAGAAAAGAGATTAAAAAGAAGGAGTTTATAGGAGAAGTTTTATTATACACGCATATGTATTCTTATGATGAAGAAGAAAAGCTGCTGCAATTTCAAGCTGCAGGAATTATATAGTTGTTACATTATATGCTTTCTTTTTTTTCTTTTTTGGATAATTTTTGCTGCACTACGACTCGAATTTGGTACATCACAGTCTTTTAGATGACTTTAGTATCACTAAATCAAGTTTAGTTATTATTATTGTAATATATTTTAGAATTAATTTTTTAAAATTATATTAAATTGTCTCTATATTTTTAAAATTATACTAAAATATTTATATATTTTAATATTCATATATTTTTATTTCTGTTTTAGTATAATTTAAAAAATATAGAGATAATTTAATATAATTTTAAAAAATATCAAAATATCAAAATAATTAACCTTATATTTTAATTTCCGTAATCAAAGCACTAAAATACTTTTCGCTCTCAATCAATGTAAATGAACAAGAAATCGATATTTCAATGAGTTATAGATACATGTTTTTCTTTCGGTCTCTAGTTTTTGAGATCGATAATCATTAATTGTTGTTATTTTTTTTTTCTTATTATTTCTTGGTTCATATATGGTGTTATTTTTAAATGAATATGCTAAAATATAAGCCATTAATTTTTCAAGTACATTATTTCCAGGAGCGAAATTAAAACATCAAACATGGATGGGTTAAATAAGTATAAGAACATGGATGGGTTAAATAAGTATAAGAACATGGATGGGTTAAATAAATATAAGATGAGAACATAACTGAAAATAAAAAACAAATAAGGAGAATACATTTATGATATAAATAATTTTAAGGGAGGGCATTGCTATATTTTAAAAAATTACATGAAATTTTAGGGATAATTTTCTAATATTAAGAGCTTTGGCCCTCTCCAAAGATACAGAGTTCCATCCTAATTATTTATTAATTTTAGTCAAATTAAATTTATTATCTTATTAATTTAAAATTGTAAGTATTAAAGTTTATAGGCCCGTATATAATTGAGCAAGTATTGAAATTTATTTGCATAACGCACTCCCTAAAAGTACAATTAAACTTGACCTGTGGCCTAACATCAACAAGCATTATCATCAGTCCACAATAAGACTCAAACATGAGTCTTAAGATTTAGCCCATATATCATCATCAGTCCACAACAGGTATTGGGTACTTTATTAAAGTTTATGGACTCGTATATAAATAGACTTATAAGTAGACAAGTGTAATAACTGCCATTTTTGTTATATTTTAATTATTGTGTATTTGATGAATTTAAATTAATTAAGGATGAGAATATTTGAGAAATTCAGAAATTCTGGTTGCAGGATTTTTATGAGGCTGAATGCCTAATCTTAAATAAATAATTTGATAAAATATAAAACATAGAAGTTATGGATTTATACTTCATCTTTAATTCTGTAAAGTGGCTTGGTAAAATTCTGTGTGTGAAAGGAGTTATGTTTCCTTGAGCAGGACTTGTCTGGTTTGGTATTTCTGCAGGAAGTCTGTGTCTGTTTGAAATTTCTGAGAATGACTGAAGCAGTTTGAGTCAAAGGTGTAAACATGAGAAATGTTCCTTTGTGTGTTGTAATGTTGGCTGTAAAATTTCAGGAATTTTGGATAAGTATAATTCAGTAGAGAGTGGAATTTATCAGGTCTGTTCGGATGGATTTTGGGGCAGTAAGTCTGAGTGATTTTAGAGAGTCGCCATGGCCTGTGTGGTTGCCTTTATGATTTGAATTTTGGATATGTTGAGCCCCTGCATGTTTATTTTAAGTGACAAAAAGAATTAGGAAGTTTGGATGTTTATAGCTCATTTGCGAGCTGGTTAAGTATAAGTTGTCGAGGAAGAGTTTTAGCTCAGCAGGATCTGGTTATGGCGAGCCGGCAATGTGAGCTAGCGAAGTGGCGAGGAGAGATTGCCGAAGTGGCAATTGGAAAAGAGACATATGCGAGGAAGAATATGCGAAGAAGGATTTGGGGAAGAGGAAAAGGCGAGGTGGCATTATGCGAAGAGAGAATGTGCGAAGTGGCAGTTCGTGAGCAGAGTTTGGCGAAGAGTGAGATAGGCGAAGCGAGTTGGCAAAGAGGCAAAGAGGCATTGCCGAGGTGGCATATGTGAGGAAGAGTTCGCGAGGAGAGTTTGGCGAGGCAGCATATGCGAGGTGACATATGCGAGCTGGATTAGCGAAGTGACTTTTGCGAAGTGGCATTGCCGGATTAGTTTGGCGAGCTGGGAAGTGCGAGCTGGGAAGTGTGAAGTGGGAATGGCAAGCTGGCTTATGTGAGGTAGCATTGCCGAGGTAAGTTGGCGTGGCGAGCTGGATTTTGGGCAGTGGCCTATTTAACCCAGTGCCCAGTAACGATTTTTTCTGCACGATTTCCTTTCTTCTTTCTTCGTTCTTCTTCTATTCTTCTCCGATTAGTTCCATTTCTTGTCTAAGGCATTAATATTCAAAATTAATGCATTATATATCTAGATTAGCATATTATAAGGCATCAATTATCAGATTATTTCAGGAATCTCAGTGTTGGAGAAATAAGGTAAATTTTTTCAAATTTCATATTCTTTTAGATTAATTAAATATGGTAGTTAGAATAATTAATTATGGGTGTATAGAAATTTATTGCAAGCATTTTAAGGTTACATATTATAATTAATGTTGGAAAAATCTTAATTTATGGACTGTCATGAATAGTAACATGAACAGTAAATTCGAATTAAATGTTGATTTTTCTTTAAGAGATGAACTAATTGATGATTGGGAATTAAGAATAGAAACTCTAAGATGGTTAATTATTAAGAAACCATGTTGAATATTATTGATTTAGGGAAACCCTAATTTTATATATTTGAAAAAAATTTCTTAGGAGAAAGAAATTAAGGAAATTGAGGAGAATTGTGTGAGTCAAATTGCTAAAAGGAATTCGAGAGTAAAAGTGTGTTAAGGTAAGTATGACCATTGCATTTGTTTGCTACTTCCTTGAAATAATATGACCGAATATTCATAATGCTAAACCATATGATTCTTGCATATTTGATATTATATCATTGAGCTATTAATTGAAAATTTATGAAATCCTAAAAACCGAGATTTCTCACTTGTTCATGTGATTACCATATATATATATATATGTATATAATGTAAGTGACTTGGTCAATTTTTTGGATCAAGTTCACATGATTTCCACTTACTTATTACTTGTTACACTTAATTGAAATTATGATATATGTTAATGGTTTTGTGACCAGTATTTTTTCTTGTGAGATGAAACCATGTGACCCTATGGATAGAACGCTCTTCCCAATGAGAGTAAATTTATTGGTCCATTGTGCACTTTGGGAACCTAGTTGGTAGGGTACTGTACCAGTGTTCCACCTAGAGGGTACCACTAGCTCTAGGCGTATGCCTGGCCAAGCATGCGTTTGCGATAAGGTAGCAAGGACTACTGATGCGCTCTGTTGTAATAGGTAGCATGGCTACTGATGCACTCTGTAGTTCTACCATGATATTTGATAGTGCTATTCGATTGTGAGCACTCTGTTTCTTGTAAGCCTAACCACTTTCTGATT
>CANXYC010632859.1:0-18652 GCA_948193065.1 Aleurites moluccanus | reverse complement strand
CTCACTCCTCTTCTGTGGATTTCAAGTGGTAGTTTAGCTCGTGAGGGAGCTAGCCGAGAAGATTAAGCTTCTTGACCCTTTTCATCCAAGAAGCTTTCAATGTAAATCTTTTGTTATATGATTATGTGTAAATATTGAATGGTATTATGACTCAATATGTAATGGAAGTATACTCTAGAGCTCCATAGTTAGCCATTAGAGGATGATAATATTTTGATGTACGAATGGTTATCTTTTGGGTAAATCTTGTTCCTTAGTGACGTGAGATGCATCTTTTGATCAATAAGGAACAAAAGAATATTATTATGAAATAGTATAGTAAAGAAATGAATTTTGCTTGAATGGATTATGATATATTACAGTATGATATTATATTTGATATAAATGTATATGAGATTCAGAATATGGGAGTTCTACGGGTTTATGGTGGCCTTAAGCCTACCCTTGCCCTAGGACCGTCGCACCGTTGGAGTTGGGGTGTGACAACAGCTGGGTCATTTGCTTAAGGATTGTCCACAACCTTCTTTTGGAGCTAGACTAGTCTTCTCAGACTACAGTTCAGATGGTTAGAGAGAGGAGTGTTGGTCAGTAGTTCGGCGTAGGCCATGGTATTTTGGGTAGGACTCCAGAGGTAGGTAGAGTTTCAGGTCAGACTTTAAGTCAAGCTATCGATCAGGCACCTATAGGAAGAGGTAGAGGAAGAGTGTTTGCTCTTACGCTGCAAGAGGCCCAAACTTCTAACACTGTGATCACAGGTATTCTTCTTATTCAGGCTTTAAATGCTAGGGTATTGTTTGATTCAGGAGCTACTCATTCATTTGTTTCTTCATGTTTTGCTAAGAAATTGAATGTGCCATGTGAATTCCTTAAGAATGCTTTGGTAGTATCGACTCCTTTAGAGGAAGAGATTGAAGTTCATAATTTTTATCCATCTTATGTGGTTACCATAAGTGGCAAGAGTTTAGAAGTAGATTTGATTGTGTTGCCTGTGTTAGAATTTGATGTGATTTTGGGTATGGATTGGTTGTCCAAGTATTATGCAACCATAGATTGCAATGGGAAGAAGTTAGTCTTCAAGCCACATTCGGGTGAGGAGTTTGAGTTCCAAGAGGAATGGAGTGAAGCACCATATAATATGATATCAGCCTTGGGGGCGAAGAGATTGATGAAGAAGGGATGCCAAGGATATTTAGCTTATGTCTGAGATTCTCAAAAGGAAGTAAAAGATTTGGATTAGATTCCTGTTGTTAGAGAGTTTCCGGATGTATTTCCTGAAGAGTTACCTAGTTTGCCACCCCATAGAGAGATATAATTTGGTATTGAGTTGCTATCTGGTACAAATCTGATTTGTATTCCTCCATACCGTATGACACCAGTAGAATTGAGAGAGTTAAAGACTCAATTACAAGATTTCCTTGACAAAAGATTCATCAGACCTAGCAGTTCACTATGGGGTGCCCCTATACTCTTTATGAAGAAGAAGGATGGTTTTATGAGATTATGCATAGATTATAGACAGCTCAACAAAGCAACAATCAGGAATAAGTATCCTTTGCCAAGAATAGATGATTTATTTGATCAGTTGCAGGATGTAAGATAGACTTGAGATCAGGTTACCATCAATTGCTGATTCGGAATGAGGATGTGTTAAAGACAGCTTTCCAAACAAGATATGGTCACTATGAGTTTCTAGTATTACCATTTGGATTGACTAATGTGCTAGCTGCATTTATGGACTTGATGAACCGGGTCTTCAAACTATTTTTGGACAAGTTTGTCATTGTATTTATTGATGACATTCTTATGCATTCTAAGAATGAAGAAGAGCATGGGGAACATCTTAGGATTGTGTTGTTGACTTTGAGAGAGCATCAGCTGTTTGCTAAACTCTCAAAATGTGAATTTTAGCTTGAGAGTGTGGGCTTTCTAGGGCTCATAGTGAGCAAA
The DNA here is from genome assembly GCA_948193065.1 of Aleurites moluccanus. Taxonomy (NCBI): domain Eukaryota; kingdom Viridiplantae; phylum Streptophyta; class Magnoliopsida; order Malpighiales; family Euphorbiaceae; genus Aleurites; species Aleurites moluccanus. The sequence goes on along the minus strand of CANXYC010632859.1, from coordinate 16,705 downwards.
GATGGGCTTAAGGTTGATCTTAGAAAAGTGGATGCAATTCTTAGTTGGCCTAAACCCATAAATATTTCAGAAGTTAGAAGTTTCTTGGGTTTGGTAGGCTACTATAGAAGATTTGTTCAAGACTTCTCCAAGATTGCAGCTCATTTGAGTAAGCTTACCCAAAAGCAAGTGAAATTCCTACGGACAAATGCATGTGATAAGAGTTTCCAAAAGTTATAGACTTGTCTCACCGCGACACCTATCTTAGCTTTGTCGTCTGGTGAAGGAGGATATGCAGTGTATTATGATGCATCAATAATAGGGCTTGGTTGTGTGCTTATGCAGCATGGTAGGGTGATAGCCTATGCTTTTAGACAGTTGAGGAAGCATGAGGTGAACTATCCAATATATGATCTTGAGTGGCTGCAGTTGTGTTTGCCCTGAAGATATGGAGACATTATATGTATTGAGAGAAGTGTGAGATTTTCACAGATCATAAGAGTTTAAAATATATATTTCAGTAGAAAGATCTTAACCTTAGGCAAAGAAGATGGGTTGAATAACTTAAGGATTATGACTGTGAAATCTTATACCATTCAGGAAAAGCTAATGTAGTGGCAGATGCATTGAGCAGGAAGTCTTTGGGAAGCTTAGCCCATATCCAAGTGAGTAGAAGATCATTAGTGAGGGAAATGTAGAAATTGAATGATATGGGAATCAGTTTGGATTTGTCAGATTTAGGAGTGCTTTTAGCATATTTCCAAGTCAAGCCGGTTCTTATTCATTAGATTAGGGAAGCTCAAGACAAAGATCCTTAGTTGGTGAAGCTAAAGAACAATGTGGGATCAGAGAAATCTCCAGGATTTGTTGTGACTGAGTTAAGACATTGTAACAGGTTATGTGTTCCAACAGTTGATGGTTTGAGGGATATGATTCTTAAGGAAGTACATCATGCTAAGTATAATGTGCATCCAAGTGCAACGAAGATGTACCATGACATTAAAAATTCCTATTGGTAGAGTGGAATGAAAAAGGATGTAGCTGAGTTTATGGAAAGATGTTTGACTTGCCAATAAGTGAAATTTGAGCACTAGAAACCTTCGAGACTACTGCAACAGTTGCCTTTGCCAGAATGGAAATGGGAGAGAATAACCATGGATTTTGTTATAGGGTTGCCAAGGACTTCAAGTGGGCATGACTCAATATGGGTAATTGTTGATAGATTGACAAAGTCAGTTCACTTTTTGCCAGTCAAGACAACCTATATAGCTTCGCATTATGCATATATATATATTGATGAAGTAGTGAGACTCCATGGAATACCAGTTTCCATCATATCAGATAGAGGTACCCAGTTACTTCAAGGTTTTGGCAGAAATTACAAAAGTCTTTGGGCACTTAACTTGATTTTAGCACAACTTTTTATCCGCAGACGGATGGGCAGTCAGAGAGAACTATCCAAACTCTAAAAGATATGCTAAGGATGTGCATTCTAGATTTTGGAGGAAATTGGAATAAGCACTTGCCATTGATAGAGTTTGCCTACAATAATAGCTATCACTCGACTATTCAGATATCTCCCTATGAAGCTTTATATGGTAGGAGGTGTAGGTCTCCTTTGTGTTAGGATGAAGTGGGAGATAAGCATATCGAAGGGCCTGAATTGATTCATTATACAACATAGAAGGTTCCACTCATAAGGGAAAGATTGAAGACAGCCTTCAGTCGATAAAAGAGTTATGCAGACCTGATGAGGAGAGACCTTCAGTTTATAGTTGGAGACTTAGTATTCTTAAAGGTTTCACCTATGAAAAGAGTCTTAAGGTTTGGCAAGAAAGGCAAATTATCTCCAAGGTACATCGGACCATTTGAGATTTTAGATAAGGTTGGAGAGATTTCATATAGGTTAGCCTTGCCACCAAATTTGGATAGTGTGCATCCAATATTCCATGTGTCAATGCTTCGAAAGTATGTGACAAATTTTTCTCATATGTTGCAAACTCAAGTAGTAGATCTTCAGCAAGACTTAACTTACGAAGAAGTTCCTGTGGCAATATTTGATAAAATGATCAAAAAGTTAAGGAACAAAGAGATAGAAATGGTTAAGGTCTTATGAAAGAATCAAGTAATGAAAGAGTGCACTTGGGAAAGTGAGCAATCTATGTGAGCCAAGTATCCCCATCTATTTCAAGTTTAAGGTAAGTTCTTTAAATTCGAGGACAAATTTATTTAAGGGAGGAAGAATGTAATACCTGTAAATTTTTTTTATGCTTGTTTGTTGAGATGATTGTGGATAGATTAGTGTTTTAAAAATTTCAGAATCTATGTTTGGGAAGGATCTTGTGAGTCAATTTTCATGATCTTAAAAAAGTAATTTGGAAAGGTGTAAAGCATAAGAGTTGTAGATTTATATCTTATCTTTAAGTCTGTAGAACTGTTTTGTAAAACATTTTGTGTGTGTGAGGAGATATGCTTCCTCGATCAGAGCTTGTCTAATTCTCTATTTCCTACAGTAAGTCTGAGTTTGTTTATTTAATTCTGAGAAAGTGGAGATTTGGCGAAGTGGAGATTTGGCGAAGTGGCGAATTGGCGAAGTGGAGATTTGGTGAAGTGGAGATTTGGCGAAGTGAAATTGCCAGAGCGGAGATTTGGCGAAGTGGAGATTTGGGGAAGTGGAATTGCCGAAGTGGAGATTTGGCGAAGTGGAATTGCCGAAGTGGAGATTTGGTGAAGTGGGATTGCCAAAGTGGAGATTTGGAGAAGTGGGATTGCCGAAGTGGAGATTTAGCGAAGCAAAAATTGGCGAAGTGGAAATTGCGAAGTGGTATTAGCGAAGTGGATTTGGCGAAGTGGCTATTAGTGAGACAGTAGCCTATTTAAAAAAAGAAGAAGCATTAACCATTTTTCACGATAACTTCTTTTCTTTTCTTTCTTTTTTCTTCATTTCTTCTCCTATCTCTCTCCAATCTGTTCCATTTGTTTTCTATTGCAATAATACTCAGAATTAATGCATTAAATCATTACAGTATCATATGTAAAGAACTCAATCATCATTTCAAGCTAGATCCTTCAAGCATTCAGTTTTGAGGAAATAAGGTGATTTTCTCCAAACTTCATTTTCATTTTAGATTAAGATTTTTAGTAGTTAGAATAGTTATTTATGAGTTATATAGAACCTATTATGAGCATTTAAGACTATTAATTATGGTCAATATGGAAAGTACTAGAATTTATGAAATTTAATGAATAGTGACGTGAATAATAATTATGTTCTTAGTATCAGAATTTCTTAAGAGATGAATTAAATTGATGTTAGGAAATAATAATAGAGATTATTAGAAGGTTAAAATTATAAGGAACCATATTATATATTATTATTTGAGGAAACTCTAATTTGTAGAATTTGAAAATTTTGATTAGGCTTGGACAATTCAAGGAGTTGATAAGGATTTTCGTTTAATCAAGTGTTGAGCTGAATTGTGGAAAGTTTTGCTAAGAGGTAAGTTATGAATTATATAAATGTTTATTTCTCCTTATGAGATGAATTGTTAAATATTCATATATATTTTTTATGATATGAAACTATTATTGGATAACCTCTTTAATGTAATCACTTAATATATAAGAATGACTTGGTTATTTTTCTTGGACCAAGATTATGAATAAGCCTTTGATATGTATGATAAATGGTCTCTTGACCAAATCTGAATTTTTTAGAATACTTTATCATAATAACCTTTTGATATACATAAGTATAGAACGCTTTTCCCAATGAGAGTAAATTTATTGGTCTATGCGCACAATGGGAGCCCAGCTGATAGGATTTTTATCAGTGTTCCACCTAGAGGGGGCCATGAGCTCTAGGCATATGCCTGCATAAACATATGTGAACGTTAAGGTAGCAAGGCTGCTGATACGTTATGATATGATATTAGTTCTATCTTATATGTGATTTGATAATGCCATCCGTTGCAGGCATTCTTATGTTCTAAAAGAGAACCATAATTTAATTTATGATATGATTTGATAGTGCTATTTGTTGTAAGCACTCATATTCTTCTTCAAGTATAAGCTTAATATTCTTTCATGCCAAGTATATGTATATGTTCATGATTTGATACTCAGATTTTTGATTAACCTAAAGCATTATGTAGTTCATATTTTGTTGAGTTGAAGGCTCATTCCTCTTCTATGGTTTCAGGTGCTAGTGTAGCTCGAGAGAAAGTAATCCAGAGGATAGAGCTTCTTGACTTTTTCTTCACAAGAAGCTTGGATGTAATTTTTTTGGATATTATTTTGTTATATATATGTATAATCATGTCTATTGATAAGTATTCTCTTAGAGCTCCATAGATAGATATAGAATAGTTTTGATTTTGTTGCCATGGATGGCATTTGTAGACTCTCATTTGTTCCATATTGATGTTAGAACTATTTTTTGATTGGTAGGGAACAAGTGGAGATGTCATGATATAAAATGGTGATTTATGAAATATAATGTTTTATCTTGAGTAAGTGTATGTTGTTATGTATGAGATATGTTTAGTAAAAGGGTTCTAAGGATTTATGGTGGCCTTATGCCTACCCTTGCCCTAGGACCGTCGCACCGGTGGTGTCGGGGTGTGACAAATTTTGATTGTAAAGTCTTGTTATAAACTATGCTCAAAGGCATACCCAAATTGCTGAATTTTCTCCTTTCTAGTTTCAAAGGTTTCCAGTTACGATGGTTGCTATGTCCCTATTCATTTGTTCAACGAAGGAGACAACATTAGAAGTGGAGAATTATTCTACTTATACCTCTTGTCAATTATATGATTTTTTTCAGGCATGGTGGGGTTGTGCTTTAAGGATTTTTTCATAAGTGTGTGGGTAAAAATTTCCTTTTCTTGAAAAGTATTCAAGAGAAAAGAAAGGGACGGTGTTTATGTTTGGCGACATGCCGATGTTGTCCAGATTAATACCAAGTATAGCTAAGGAGCTCGGGTAAGTGGGGTTAGCTTGATTTAGGTTAATCATTCCCCTCACCTCATCAATGATAGCCTATCGTTAGGAATTTAGGGCATTGGTCACACAATTTATTGCATTCTGAAAACTGGTTTGTTGAGTAGCTATGGCTTTGTTGAAGCTGGTCTATTGAGTAGCCAATGCTTTATCAAAGTGGGTTTGTTGAGCATCCAAGGTAGAATTGATGATAACTTGAAAATTTTTTCCCCATTTTTTTAGGAGAGCAGTGAGCATGGCGACATCTGGATTGGTCAGGTTGGCCATCAGTACCTTGCATAAAATAACATAGGGGATCAGATTCATTGTAAATGATATGGGTCTGATATGCACGATTTTTTGGTACGGGTATGATATATATGGTTTTCAAAGAAAAAGATTCCTTTGGGTCGATGGTCAGATTCTCTATAAAAGGTGTAGGTTTAATATAAATAACTTTTGAGAAAAAAAATTCCTCTAGGTCAATGGGTCGGATTCACTATAAAAGGTGCGAGTTTAATGTGTACAGTGGTATATCAAATTCATTGTAAAAAGTGTACAAGTATGATATGTATGTTGTTTGAGATTGATAGGTCAAATTCACAGTTGGGTTGGATACTAGGTTTTCTATTTAAGTGGGTCAGGATCACTGTTTGAGGTGTTGGTCTGATACACGTCTTTTGGGTTGGTTTCACTATTTAATCGGTGGATCGATTTTGTTATTTAGTGGGTTTGGTTCACTGTTTGGTTGGTTTTAAGCTAGGTGGTTCAGATTTACGGTAAAAGGGTATGGTACGGTGTTTGTTCAATTCTTGGATAGGTGTGTCGAGTTTACTGTGTCGGGTTTACCATTTGAGGTATAGGTCTGGGACACACTGATTTTCTGGTAGGTGAGTTAGGTTTATTATTTGGTATCATATATGGTTTTCTGTTTAGTGGGTTAGGGCCACCATTTAGGTCGATTGCTAAGTTTTCCGGTGAACGATCGATTTCTCATGGTTTGGGTCAGATATATGGTTTTATGTTTAGTGGGTTAGGGCCACTGTTTAGGTTGGTTGTTAGAGTTTCTGGTGAGTGGGTCGGTTTCTCATAGTTTGGGTAGGATATTTGGCTATCTGTTTAGTGGATCAGATTCATTGTATGGTTTTCGGATAAGTGAGTTAGTTTATTGGTTTCATTATTTTAGTGGGTCAGGTTCACTGGGCTTTCTTGGTAAGTGGGTTAGTTTCATACGGTTTTTTATTTGGTGGGATAGTGGATCGGTTTCATACGGTTTGGGTACAGATCGGGTATGTATAACTCTTGGATATGTATTTGATTGTTCAGATTTCTCAGTTTGGAGATTGTTTATGGTTTGACTATTGACTCTTTGGTTCTTGGTCAATAAGTCTATAGAGGCATGGTCTATGCATGGACACCTGTGTGCATGTATGCATGAATGCATAAAAAAATATGTTTCATGAACATTGCATCCTATTTATTATGGTTCATAGGCCCTAGGGTCAAGTTCTAAAATTTGATGACATGAAGGCTAGATGACTTAGATAAAAGTGTCCCATCATACTATGGCAGCTATATACCTAATCACATGTGAAATAAAGAGCTTTGAGTGGGTCCGACAGTACCGCATGCCCGTTGCACCTTAAAATAATTAAGGATTCGTTGCCGATTGAATACTTTCGCTATCTCCTAACATACTAAAAAAGAGTTATTGGATCAATGTTACTCACAATCTAGAGGTTCAGATTCGTAACTGGTATCGGACAAAGAGTCCATCTAGTGATGCATGCAATGTAAAGTCAAATTTAAAATTAAAACCCAAGTTCGAACTTCTTTAAAAATTGTTTTCTTTTTTCAAAACTAATTAGTAGTCCTCTCTTTCATTTTGAAAAATGACAAGTCTCCAGTGGAGTTGCCAACTGTGAGACCTTGCCTGAGCGCCACTCCGGTCTGCTCGAGAATCAGAACACTCATTTGGGAACTCGGTCCTAAGTTCAAGTGACTATCGCTTTTCTGTTTTGAAAGATGATGTGATTCATTTTTATTTATCATGTTTTCTATTTTGATATATGTTTTGGGGAATCGCCACCTTAATTTATTTTTTATGACAAAATATAAAGTAAAAACCCAAAAATTGACTCCAATTTAAATCCCACGAATAAAATGCATTAGACCTTCGAATTGAGTTGGATTCGGGGACTAGATTTTCGGTTTAAGAAATTTGGACTTGGCTTTTGATTAATTTGGACTTGAAAATGTATTTTTTGATTGAGCAGTTAATCAGATAGCATTTATATGGATGCTAAAATAGTAAATAAATCAAAAAGTGGTAAAGAATCTAAATTATTATATATCCGATAATTGAGAATATTAACTCTAACCCTTATGGGTTCTAGGTTAATCACACATTTCCCAATTCAAATAACAGATATTAACTCTAGCCCTTATGAGTTTTAGAATAATCATAAATTCTCCAAAATAAATGAATTTAAATTAGAAATGGGAAAAAATGATTTTAGGGTTTTTGGATTTGATGTTTGATTAAAAGCATATCTACGTATCCCTTTGAATGAGAATCAAAATCCATGTAGTTTGCACTTCTTGCAAAGGGTTCTGAGTCTAATTTTGGCTCACAAGTTAGTTTTGGTCTGATTGAGATTAACAAGTCAGTTTTGGTCTGATTGAGATTCATAAGTCGGTTTTGGTCTAACTGAGAGTCTGATTCATGATAGCGAGTTTGATTTCAAAAGTCTAATTATACCTTTATAACTTTCGAGGTGGAAGCAGTTGGAGGGTCTTATTGAATCAGAGTTTTGCTTTTCAGTTTAAAGGAGTGGAATTAGGTATGGAAGCTTGTCTTCTTGTGGAGAAAGAAATCAAGAAGCTCCGTCTTCAGGATTAACTCTATCTCGAGCTAAGCTAGAACCTGAAATCCATAGAAGAGTGGTCAGCCTTCAACTCAGTAAGACGTGAACAATCAGAAAGAATAATATATATAGAATTCTTAAATAGCAAATTTTGAACATGTACTAGAGTACTAGAAAAAAATCTTAACATATACATTAATATCATAAGTGCTTACAAATGGTAGCACCATCCAATCATTTCATAATACATATATGAATATCAAATCATGATTCTTTTTAAGAATATAAATGCCTATAAAGAATGGCATTATCAAATAAACATAACATAAAACTGATATCATATCATAATGTTTGAGTAGCCTTGCTCCCTTCACGTGGTACATATACTTGCATAGGTATATGCCTAGAGCTCGTGATCCCCTCTAGGTGGAACACTGATACTATACCCTATCAGTCAGGTTTCCTCTATGCATATTGGACCAATGAATTAACTCTCATTAGGAAAAGCATTTTATAATGTATGTTCCATGATATACATATCATGTATTGGTTCAACAGTAATCAAACGTGATCAAGAGATCACAACATATGAATAACATATCATAATATGCATAACAAAGGCTTATTAATGAACTTGGTCCAAGGAAAATAACCAAGTTATTATCAATATTCAAAAATTCTATTTAAGGAGGGTTTCAATAAATTGAACTCATAAATAACATATACATATATATGAATATAATATGCTTTAGCAAAAATTCTCATACGGAGAATCATACACATGAAATGAAATCCACACTTACCTCTTAGCATCAAAAATCTTTTTAGCCAAGTTCAACTCTTGCTCAAATTCAAAAGATCCTTAATTCCTTGAGTTCTTTTCTCCTAAATAAGAATCCCTAAAATTCTAAAATTTAGGGTTTTCTCAAAATAATCACATAGAATAATCCTCCGTAAATTCTAAGCTCCTTAAAGTCTCTATAAATAAATTCTAGTATTAATTTAACCATAAATAGAGGATGAATAATAGTTATAGAGAAAATCTACTATTCACAGTACTATTCATCCAAAAACCATAAATCTTCATAACTACTAAATCTAACTATAAATATTAGCCATTAATACTCACAAAAGATCACCCACAATTTAAAAATAACTATTTTAGCTAACAAATAACTTCACTCAAGCTAGAGAGAAGATTTGAGAAAATTACCTATTTTCTTCTCCAAAGAAATTTTGAAGAATTGATTTGAATTGATACTCTTATATTTCTTAATTTGTGTTTTCTAACATTAATAAGGCTTAATTAGAGAAATGAAGAAAAATGGCTTATGGCTGAGAGGAATAGGAAATAGAAAAGAAGAGAGAAGAAGAAAGAAAAAAAAAATGAATTGAAGAGAAGCTACTGTCAAAAAAATAAACCTCAAGTTTACTATTCACAAGCACTGTTCACGCTATTGTTCACATGCACTGTTTATGAGTACTTTTTATGCTCACTATTCACATGCACTGTTCACAATACTGTTCACGAGCACTGTTCATACTCACTGTTCATGAGTACTATTCATATGCACTGTTCACTACAGAAGCTGAAAAAATTCATTTCGGCAGTATATGCTAAATCAGCTCTATCTTGAGCTACAGAAATCTAAATGTCTCAATTCTTCTTTTTACTTAAATTAGACACATGAGACTACAACATATCTCAAATTATGTCTTTAAAATCTTGAACATAAATTTATAAAATTCTGCACAAATACAAACTCTGAAATTTAAATCAAAACAAACAAATCTCACTTCCAAAACAAACATTCTATAACAAATCTTATATACATCAATACAAAAATTTTAGAATACATACAAGCAAAAGAAATCTCAGGTGTTACATTCAGTGACCATTAAAGTGACCAAGTCACCTTCTTTTCAAAGTTTTGTCTCCCAAAATTGGATCATCTCTACAAAAGTCCAAATCACTCTTGGAAAGTCCAAGACAAAATAACCTCACCTTTGGATCAAATCCCAAGCCTAAGCTAAGTAGAATACCAAAATTCTTTTGACTATCAAAATGACCAAGTCATACTTTTTTCAAAATTATCATCTCCCAAAAGTGGGGCATCTACCTAAATTTCAAAATTATCACCTTAACACCATAGCAGTTTAGATCAATCTTTCACTGGTTCAAGATATGCAGTCCATAAAAATATTCATAATTTTTTCACACCTAGACTAGACTTAGGATGTACTTCATACGAGACATGGTGTCTTAACCCAGCAAATTAAAACTTAGCATACCCTTTTAGGGTAGATTCAAATTTCATGTCTTATATGCTTAGGTCATAGTTGGCATCAACATTTACCTAGAGCAGAGTCAAGTTTTCCTATTCTAAAAATCGACTATCCTTAGGTTTTACATCTAGCATCAGAATAACATTATTATCAACCTAGCATAGAGTTAGGACCCCTCATTTCAAAACTTATAATAAAGTTAAGTTTTCCTTTTCTGAAGTTAACTATCCTAGGATTAGGATTTACATCTTAAATTCAACTTGGCACCAACATAAACCTATAGCAGAGATATGTTTTTCTTTTCTAAAATCAACCATCGTGGGGTGTCTTTAGGATTTATACTTTTAAACCTATATGTAATGACCTGAGCCCGAACCCATGTGGATTACTAGCCTAACAATTGGGGTGGGGCTGGGCATAACCATATGGCCTAAAAGTCAACCCAAGGTGTTAGTAATAGTTCACTAAAGACCCTTATATACCATTCATATAGGAAGTCTATTTCCAATATGGGAAAAAGATATTACATATAAGGAGTATCACATTTTTTTTCACTTAAATTCTTGACGTCCTCGTCAAGTCTATACATATAACCTAGATCTGGTCCTCCAGGTGATAGTTTAGCATTTTCTACTAGTGATAAGGCTCTGATACCATTTGTAATAACCCAAGCCCATGTGGATTACTAGCCTGATAACTAGGGTGGGACTGGACCTAACCGCATGGCTCAAAAGTCAACCCCAAGGTGTTATAGTAGTTCACTAAGGCCCATTATGTACCATTCACATAAGAATTCTATTTCAGATGTGAAAAAAAGACATTACATATAAGGAATATTACATTCCCAAGTCTGAGGGTCATGGCCGGTGTGTAAGTAGACCAAAGTCTAACTATACAAGCTTAACAAATAATATACTTATAATTTATGGAATTACACATAAACATTTAGTTAATTACTTATATACATTTAATAATCATTTAAATACTTTTAACCAATAAAAATAAATTATTACAACTAATTATTCTCTACATGTTAGATATAAGTCTAACAATATAATTTGGAAATCAACTAAAATTCTCCTATAAGTAATTACTTATAACCACTCTAAATTGGTTTGACTTTGAAAGAAGGGAAAATAACCTTGCCATAAGAAGACCGTAGATCTGCAAAGAAATTAAAATTTGAAGGAGTAAGCAAACCACGCGCTTAGTGAGAAAATATATAAAGGTAGAAAATGAGCCTAATATTTTAAATATTTTAAATATATATACATATATAGCACATATATAACAATTAACAATAATTCAAATACAAATAGTAGTTTAATAAAATTATCAAATATTTTGTTTTAAATTCATATAGTATGCAATATACCTATAAATTCATTTAAAAGAAACAATCAATTAAATTAAATAATAGAGGAGAATTCCAATTAAACACTGTAATTTACATGTATGTGGTACATAGTCCGTATAATATATAAGGTTTAAGATCCTATAATATATAAGGTTTAAAATCCGTATAACGTATAAGTATTGTGAAGTATACACCAGATTATTTTCCACAGGCTAAATTTATATAACATATAAGGTTGAAATCCAAGAAAAATCCAAGTGCACCATAGAAATTTAAGTCTTTATCTCACCTCAAGTTAAAAATAACATATACAAATAAATAAAATAATATTTAATAAGAAAAAAAATCTAGATAAAAAAAATATATAAAAAGTAAATAAAATTCAAATATCAAACATCAAATGTAAATAATTACATATATATATCACATGTTGATATAATTTTTTAAGTAATAAATAATGTACTATAATTACTATTACATAAATTATATATGACTTGCTTTTCCCAATTTTTAATTTCAAACAAATCTAATTATTCAAATAGTAATCACACAAATAAACATTAATTTATTTCAGTTAGAATTTATATATTCCCTCACTTGAACGCCTTCATAACAATGACACACTAAACTTGATTATCTTCAACACCTATATATAATGAGTATAATTAACATAAATGCAAATATAAAATTTATATATGTATGCTTATAAAAGAATACTTCATATGTTATTCAAATATACAAATGCTTAGTTAATAATGTGAATAATTTTCTAACATGATAAATTATGTCAATATAATATATATAACTTATACTCCAAAATTTATACAATATACCTATTCTGGCAGTAAAGCCATTTTTAATTTCAGAGCACCATAAACTAGTCCAAATTAACCCAAATTTTAATACCAAATATATAACATATAAATAAATACAACTCTAGAAAAACTCCAAATTCAAAATCTATTTATATCTCCAAATATCAACCTAAATTTGACAGTAACTAACTGCCTTGACATTGGCAGTATAAAAAAAATAAACTTATAAACTCATCTTTTGTAACTTAAAAAATTCTATAAAAATTTCACAATATATTTAACGTAATCATTAATCAACCCATAAAATTTTAATTCAAAACAATTTCACTTGTCCCTTTGAAAATTTCACGTTTAGAGTTGTTTTGAACAGGTCATTTCACTAGACAATCTATACCTATTTTATTATAAAAATAGATTCAACCGTTGGATCATTTTCAAATTTAAGCACTGCAAACTAAACATCAATTTCTCAAACAAATAAAAAAATTCACCATAAAATATTTCTCCAATTAAAATTTATATAATTCGTAATTTAACTTTCCAATATACACTTATATAAATCCTAACTCTTCAATTAACAAACCAAATTTCAACATGAATCTTTAGCTATTAATTTAATTCTCAATTTTAATCTTAATTAAAGAAATAATAATTCATAATTAATATTTTTCAATAGTCATATAACACCAAAATAAAATATTAATTTAATAAATTATTAAGAATGGTAAAAATCTTTATAAAACCTTTAATTTCACCCAAAATTCATGTTTCTTCTAATTTAATGACAAAACTCTAATTCTAACTCAAGATAAATTAATTCTAGTTGAATATAAACAATATAGAATAACTTATCTTTGATAATCCTCGAAAACAATGAAGAAAAATCTAAAAAAAAATCGAAAATACACTTAGAATTGCCTTTAAATTCTATTCTTCTCTATTGATTTTCTTCTTCTTCTTCTTTTTTTCTCATTCTATTTTTTTTTTTTGCTGCACACTCCTCTAAATGAAGTTTATATAGACACCTCACAACCCTAGAAATTATATATTAACCCTCAACTTTTATTATTTACTTATAAATGCTCAATTACTTGAGTATTTATTATTTTCTCCCATAAATATCTCTAATAAATTATAAATTCCATATAATTTCATATATTAAAATTAATTCACAAAGTTACTACTTAAAAATATAAATTATTTTATTTCATTCAAAAAGATCGAAATGTCTTCTATGATAAAATTAATGAAATACTTCTCAAAATATCACTGTAAGATTACATTTAAAATAATATGAAACACTTCCAAAATTCATATTCTTACTTTCAATCATCCAAAATCTTAATTTTATACTTGGACTTGATTTTCAAATTAATTCAAATAACTAAAATACTTTTAATGAAAAAATTGGGGTTTCATAATTTCACCCCTTATCAAAATTTCGTCCTCAAAATTTATAAAACATATATAAATGAACAAGTAAAATAACTAACATGAATTTTATAATGCAAAAAGTAACAATTTAATAAATGGACAAGTAGATAACAAACAATTATATAAACATATACACAGTAACATATGACTAATAAATAACCTGCTCGAGACATCATATTCTCTCCTTAGAAACTAAATTTATCCTTAAATTAAATGGTCTTATACCATGTAACTTTTTTATATCAATGATTCATATTTTATCTTTTTAAATATACTCCAAAATTAGTGGGTAAAATAATTAATTACTTCATCTAATGACTACATATTATTTTATCCATTCAACTATTTTAATATTGAAGATACCATATGTAACAATCCAAATCTTGTTTTCTTTAATCTTAATTATATTACTTCTATTTATCATTATGAACTAAAGACCATCAAATTCACATGAATTGCTCCAATTAATTTTAAATCATCAACTTTCTTAACATTTAATACTTTTCTATATAGCATAATATCAATCATTTCCTTCAAACATTAAAATTCTTATACTCAAATTCTTTAACTTACCATATCAAAGTTTATTAACCAGTTTCAACCAGACTTCATATAGTTACCATAATAATTAAATCCCAAAGGCTTTCTTTTCTTAGATTGAAATCTTTCAAAGATTCGCACTCTAATAATCATGAAGCATCACATTCACACTCAATGAAATTCTTAAAATGAAAACCACATATATGATATAAAATAAATCATCTACTATTATATTATTACATCCTCACAAAAATTTCGTCCCTGAAATTTTAAAACACAGATAAATACCTAACCATCTCCTAATATAATCCATTATATTTTTGTTGTGCTTGAATACTATAAAACTTAACAAGTATAATCACATAAATCACATATAATTCTTTATAAAAACTATACAATTCCTCCAAGCACATCTGTTAAGAACTCACTTTAATATACAAATGCTTCAACTTCCAAATAACTTTTTTTCCAACAACAAATTCATTTATAATACATATAGAGAAACTTGTCAAAATAGTAATTCAAATTTAATAACTCAAACTAACTATCCTTTAATATAATTCACATCTTATAACTAATTAAAACATCAATTGTTCAAACTCACTCATACTCCAATTAACCTCAAATAAAATTAAATCATAAAGTTCATTGCATTCTATCATGATTCAAATCATATAACTCATACAAATCATACCTCACTTATCCTTATAATGCATTATTATAGCACATAATAAACAAAACATTAGATCAATCACTTGTGACATTTTTCAACTATACATATATTATGCACATATAATAGACAAATAACAAACATTAACAAGCGTACATTGAAATTTCAAGTAGCTCGAATATATAGTCATATAATATATTATATGAAAATAACTCTTATGCAACTACATTCCCTAACAATTAAACAAATAAACATGTATAATATTTAGACAAGACAGAGAAGAAATGAAGAATTTTAAGAGGCATTAAGAATCTAGCAAGTTAAGAAATAAGGAAGAAAGAAAAGAGACAACAAATGAGAAATAACAAGATAAGATATTTTAAAAAATAGAAATAATAATGAGAGCCAATAAATAATTTTCAGAGGAAGAATAACAAAGATAAGATAACCAAAAATTTGAGAAAGGAAACAACGAATATGAAGTAAGATCAATTAAGGAATGAAATGCGGAACTAAAAGAAAAGAATAACATCAAATTAAACGAAACATCCTATTGATTTCCGACTTTTCTAACCTAAACTCTAATTCCACCTTTGTCATGACACGAGTCCATGTTGATTACTGTCTTAACAAATGGGGTGGTACTGGGCCTAACCACAAGGCCCAAAAGTTAACCCCAAGGTATTAGTAGTAGTTTACTAAGGCCCCCTATATACCATTCATATAATAAGTCTATTTCTGATGTGGGAAATAAACATTATATATAAGGGGTATCACACTATAGCAGAGTTAGGTTTTTCTTTTCCAAAATCAACCAGCCTATGGTATATTTAGGATTCGTACTTTTGAACCTATAACAAATTAAGTTTCTCTTATAGAATCAGCCATCTTGGGGCATCCCTAGGATTCACATCTTATATCTAGTATTGAGTTAGGGTACCTAACTAAGGAGATTTTTTAGACCTAAGAGTATCTTTAGGAGTTTTTTAAAACCTAACAACATTCTTAGGTGATTTTAGACCTAATGACGTCCTTAGGAGTTTTTTAGACCTAAGGGCATCCTAAACCTAAGGGCATTTTTAGGAGTTGTTTTAAAAACCTAAGGGCATCCTTATGAATTAAAAAAAAAAAAAAAAAAAAAAACTAAGGGAATCCTTAGGAGATTTTTAGACCTAAAGACATCCTTAGAAGTTTTTTTAGAACAAAAGACACCTTAGGATTTTTTTTTTTTTTTTTTTAATTTAAGGGCATCATAAGTTGTTTTCTTAAAAACCTAAGGGCATCCTTAAGAGGTTTTTACACCTAAGGGCATCCTAAGGATTTTTTTAGACCTAAGGCCATCCTTTGGAGTTTTTTAGACCTAAGGGAAACCTTAGGATTTTTTTTTAAACCTAAAGGCATCTTTAGGAGTTTACACCTTACCAAGGACAACTTTAGGATCCCTTTGCTAGGGGTAATCTGTAATACCCATATTTATGCATAACAAGTTTTTGGGAAATAAGTTCTCAGTATATGGATTAAAAATATCGAAATGATCAATAATAATTTTAGAAACTCTGTTAGAGCGAAAACGAGAAAATTTTTCGAAAATCGTCAGTACCGATATCGCTGCTATAAAAATAGCGAAACGGTTGACGGATGAATTTCTGAATTTGGATTGAGGGTAAATGATAAGGTATATTCATGTGTGAATACAGTAAAAAGAAATATGAGAAAAATATTTAGGAACACTGATAAAGTAAGTGATGGCAAAACCGTAAATAAATGGTATTTTCGG